>VYZW01026826.1:4465-20784 GCA_013401315.1 Balaeniceps rex
ATTGAGACAACTGTCTTGATACCTCTTTCTGATGCTTTCTACATCATGAGTAAAAGATATTCTCAGAAGTAGTCTACTTAATTCGAAGGTCCTGTGGAATATCTCAGACTGTGAACACATCTGCAGAAATCTCTTCTGTACCTGGTTCCTGAATAATAATAGAAAAAGAGGAGATGGAGAAAAGAGGAGAGAGAATGAAAGGCAGTAGTAATTATGTGCCTTCTAAAAAGCACATTGAAATTATGGATGCAAGATTCTACTCAAGCAAAAACAGTGTTGCTTTAATTTTAATTACTCTTACAATTTATATTTCTTTAATGGATTTCTAATTAATTTCTATATACAAATTTGTGTCTCATTGTATGTAAACAGTTGCACCAACACAAAGCTGGGTTCTACTATCTGTAGAGAACAGAAAATTAGGCCCTGAAGAGAGTCAGCTCATCATTATGGAATTAAATTAAGTCTATTGATTAAACCTTCACATTGTGGTTGGGCTTTTTTGGAGGCATGAAGTAGTCTCATTTAGTTACATTACAGCAGTGAGGGGAAGTATATTTAAGGGAAAGGGAATTGCCTGTTCTCTACAAAACAATTGCAACATACACATTTTACTGACTACTACTAAAAAAAAAGTCACTATTATAAACTAGGAGGAATATTTTTCTGTGAGGTTTTGGTGATAACAATTTCAAAAGCAATGTTTGATTGACTTCTCAGGTTTTTACTGGAGATCTTGTGCCAGCCCTACCAGTCTCTCCCTTGACGACACCATGGTCATTTGAAGGACATGAAGATCTGATGTTCAGAGGGCTTTCATGGTTCAGATGCATTACAGCGTGCTGAATCCATGGATGTCACTACAAACAGACCCCTTTAACATCTCTTTTTCTTCTCTCCCCACAACCCTTCCTCCCTGTCTAATACTGTTGCTGCATCTCCTTCCCTCCATTTCCCTATTTTCACAGGGAAAGCAGAGGAATTAAACTGTGTGTCAAATATTTATTATCCAGCTGAGAACTGGAAGAGAAGCATATGCTTTTACCTGAATATCTCTTTCTAACAGTCCCTCTAGTTCTTAAAGTCAAAAGTTGCTCCTTTTCTGGCCTGTTTCTGTCTACAATTCAGGTAACAAGTAAAATACATTGCTAATAAAATGCGCAGTTCTGTGTCATCTGCTGGCTAAAGCCATGCAGTGCAGAAAGACATTTTCCTTACAACTTTGCTGCTGTGGCTGACTTACAAATAACTTTGTTATGACAGTCCTGGATGTGGAATGGAGAACACTAGCTGACCTAATTTGCCTAATAAGGCTAAACTTCCACCAGAGATTAGGATAAAACCAAAAGTCTCAGGTCCATTAGTGACCAATGGAAAATTTGGACCCAGGTCCTTCAGAAGTGCGAAGATACTCTTCACTAACAATAGCAATTAGCATTTTTCTTACATCATTTTACTGTTTATCCATGTGTTGGTCTGTGTCAACACAGATTGACAAAGTCATAGGATTTTATTGGACAATGTGAAAACTCATTTGCAAATTTTACTGCAGTCCATCATTGCCTGCATTCACAGTCCAGAGGCCTTCCATTGTTGTGAATAACAATTGGGAGCAATTTCTGGCTATGGTCAATGTAGAGGTTGCAGTCTTCCACCGACAGGTGTTCTTTCCTAATTGCTTCCATTAGTTTCTCTTTATTGCAGGGCTTCATCGCCCGATGAATGTACTGCTTCAACAAATACCAGACCAGATCTATCAGTTCCAGTGTGTGGCAATGTATAATCAATGTATACGTACCGAGCCCAACTTTAGTAAAACACTCTAGTCAAATGTACAGTACTTATTTCCCAGTAAAATAGTTATTATACCAAATGCAATATTTTAAATAGAAGAAGCTATTGGTGCAGAATTTGTGGCAAATACAAGTACTTGCCAACATTTGTATCAGAAATAGTGTGGCCAGCAGGACCAGGGAAGTGATCGTCCTCCTGTACTTGACACTGGTGAGGCCGCAACTCGAACACTGTGTTCAGTTTGGGCCCCTCACTACAAGAAAGACACTGAGGTGCTGGAGAGTGTCCAAAGAAGGGCAATGAAGCTGGTGAAGTGTCTAGAGCACAAGTCTTATGAGGAGCGGCTGAGGGATCTGGGGTTATTTAGTCTGGAGAAAAGGAGGCTGAGGGGAGACCTTATCGCGCTCTACAACTACCTGAAAGGAGGTTGCAGCGAGGTGGGTGTCGGTGTCTTTTCCCAAGTAACAAGCGATAGGACAGGAGGAAATGGCCTCAAGTTGCACCAGGGGAGGTTTAGACTGGATATTAGGAAAAACTTCTTCACGGAGCAGGTTGTCAAGCATTGGAACAGGCTGCCCAGGGAAGTGGTTGAGTCCTCATCCTTGGAGGTATTTAAAAGATGTGTAGATGTGGTGCTTACGGATGTCGTTTAGTGGTGGACTTGGCAGTGTTAGGTTAATGGTTGGACTTGATGATCTTAAAGGTCTTTTCCAACCTAAATGATTCTATGATTCTATGATTTGTAAATATGCTGACAAAAGAAGATGTGATTCATGTGGGAAGTAAAGAAACTTCTGACCTGGTAATCTCACTGCACCATAAAGCTTGATTTCATTCTAGATCAAGAACCTTCTTGTTCATCAAACCTTTGCCTGCTTTGAGTCAGAATCACAGATATTTTAGCAAAAAGAAGAGTGCATTTTGATTCCTCTTCTTTTTCATACTCACTGAAGTATTGGCACAAGTATCAGTGCAAACTGGATTTTTGCTTGCATCTTGCATTCTGGATTATCTGAACTTTGTGGCACTGCACAGAGGAAAATGAAGAACAGAATATGCCTTTCAGGCCTATTGCTGTTTGCGGTGATACTCAAACCAGAAAGAATATCACTTGATTTTTTCAGATCTGAGGTTACATTTGCAGAAATTACTTTTAAAAAGAACAACAAATGCCCAGTGTCTTCTTACTCAGGAAATGATGAAATTCAGTTGAGAATTCTTAAAGACAAAAAGCCCAGAGAACCATTGTATGCCTTTATAGTGTCTTTCCCCAGAACAGAAGTGTAGTTTGACCAAAACCACAATTACATAACTCCGTAGGTGTAAGGAATTTCTTCAGAAGTCCCTTTCTGCTATGGTATTACTTTACAATATTCTTCAGTGCCAGATTTCCATTACAAGTAAAGACCTTTTTTTGAGTGAGTCCATTGTACCTTCAAGGGTAGATGTTGTCTCTAAAAGCACTGATTTTTGTTTCTGAAATAAATTGTTCTCTACCATTGTCTTTTTGCATTCGTTCTCTCCCCGTCTCTCTTTTTCTCCATGGTAACACAGAAGTTGATAATAATGTATGACACTTACCAGCAGAAGGATTCAGAATGGAGAAGTGTAAAGTGCAAAAAAATGTAGAAACCTGTGCCCAGAACGGCACACTAGCTTTCTAACTTCTGTAGGTTTTAACCTTTTTTTCTGCTATGTTCACATTCGGCTCATTCTCCAAAATGGCTGGGTCTCATTGGTTTTATCTGTCATCTACTTTATCCTTCTTCTCTTCCCTTTATTGCTTCCTGAAAGTGCAAAACAATTCCTCAAGCTTTCCTGTTGAATGTTTCAGTACTAACTGTGAGAGGAGAGAATCATGCAGCTGCTAACCTGAACTCAAAGGCAAATATCAATACAGCTGATACCGATGGAGGCTTGAAAGTGGAAACAGAACCAATCAGCAGCATAACCATGAAAACAGCAGCCAGTCTCTGTTTTGCAAGTGTTTTTTAGGAAAAACCAAAATCTATCTGGATGAAGTTCCTCTGGGCCATGTATTGGTTTTTCTGGCAAACTCCCAGCTGACCATCCATTGGCATACTTGTGGCTCTTGTACCTGGACCAGACTCTGTTGCTGGGAGAATTCTTTGCACCAAGAACAACCAGAAATTAGCTTTTTCAATCAATGTCACTTTGTCTCTTTGCTCTAGAGGCCAAATTACAGAATTAAAGACCTTTCAGATCCCTCATTTGTTTCAGCTAGAGTACATAGAAGTTCCCAAAAATCCTCATCGGCTGCTGCCCTTCCTTTCTATCTGATGTAAACAGGATGTCTCATTCATTGTGCTATTACTGCACCCGTACATTTTTGACCATGTTGCTTGTGCCTCAGCATCTCACAACTGTGTTGGCCAAATGCTTAGCCAAGGGAAAGGCCAAATTGGTCTGGAGGACTCATAAAACACAGTTCATGACTATGTTCTCCCTATAACTGCAGTGAATTCAAATAATCCCTGTTTTCTTTTGGTCTCCCAGAGAGAATGCAAATATCAGCACGATGACATGAATTTGTAACATCTTTTACACACACACTCAGACACACACACACTTTCTCTCTCCTTTGTTTTGGGCATGCAACCCACAGAACAATATGTGTCACTGAAGTTTAGAGCCATTTGCTTAACCCTACCTTCTGGCACTCTCACCTGTGAGTCACGGCCATGGTTACCGATGGGATAGGTAGATCCTCCAGAGTGCAAACCACTGCTTCAAACTTGCTCTTCCTTAAACTAGCTGGTGGAGACAAGGATTTTCTGGCAAAAAAAGTTAGATGCTGAAATGCTCATCATTGGAAAATGGGGGGTTTGTACACATTTTGGAAGATGATTTTGTTAAAATGTTGCACTGTGACATTTTTCAGTCCAGAGTATTTCTATTTTTGGTACCAAAACCACCTTTTCAAAAACCAATCTTCATTTCAGCTAGTGAAATAAATTATTCATAGACTTTTATTGCATAGTGAAGTTATCTAGCTGTGTTTGGGCCCAGTGCTTGTAAGCTCGTCTGCCTCCGCTCTCACATTTCAATTTTTGCTCATTCGCTTCCCCAGATCTGTGTTCCTTAGAAGGAGCGCATTTTGAGAACAAAGAGTTATTTACTGCAAATAGTTAAAACAGCAAACAAAGCCATACCACACTGCTCGTCCCAGTTCAAAAGAAAGGGGGATTTGTCACATGAAGGAGCCCTTCGTGGGAGATGCTGGCTTGCATGGGTGTAGACTGGGTGAATATAATGTGCTTTGGGCATCATACAGAGGAGGAGTCGGTGCTGGTTCGAAATCAGGGGACTACCTGTTGGGACAGGGTGCGTGACACCTCCTCCCGGCACTGGCAGTCTTACCAGCATGGCTACGAATTTGCCCTTTTTATGCCAGAAGCCATGATCTTATATTTGTTAGGTATTGGAAGCAGTCAAAGTCAAAAACACTCCTACAGTTTTGAGGACGCAAGGATATTATTCTACTGCTACGCTACAGCTAGTTATGCTGCGCTGCTCTCACTTACTACCTCCTGTGCCGCCACCTGCCAGACCCAGCCCGCCTCATCCGAGCGCCGTCTGGCATTGCTGGAGCGTGAGGGGCACGGCCTCCCCGTGAAGGTGGAGTATGTTGGCACCGCAGGCCAACAACCCTTCATTCTTCAATATGGCTGGCGCCCAGGGTCAGCGCAGGAGAAGTTGTTTTGTTTTTTTTTTTCTGGTCCAAGTAGCTCAAACAAAAGCCAATTATTGCACATACGATGAGTCTAACAGAGGTCCCTGAAAGCAAGGCTGTGATTGTATGGCTGATACGTGCAAGTCCCCAACCCACTGTTGGATCAGGAAATGTCACATTCACCTGGCAGGTTAAGAATTTAGACACTGAACCTCTCTTAAGTTACAGCATAAATTCAATGTCGTTTTATTGAAACCACAGAGCTGCTTCCATGATGTTTGCATTTGTCTCCTTACTTTCAGTCTTTACAGCTGGTAACAAACGCTCCAACAGGTCTGAGGTTTTTCTTGTCCTTTTCTAGGACAAACCCGCTTCTCCCCCTCCGCGGTCAGGGTAAAACTGCAGAGCGGAGGCATGGCAGGGCTCAGGCACGCGCTGCCGTGGAAGAGCAGTACAGGCGACGGCGTGGCAGCTTGTGACGTTATGGTATGTAGCCCATACAACTGCAGAGAGGCAGATTGGCTGGCCTGAGCACAGCCTTTTCTGCCGAGGTGCACTACCACCGGCTCACTGAAGTGGGGACCTGTAGGCTGGGCCCACTCCTCCATTCACCCCCATCACTTGCCGCTGTGGCCGTGGTCCAGATGGGCACTACGTTATGCAGGCTGGAGATGAGGCTTTGTTCCCGCTGTCAGTACTGTGGAGCCCATTTTTCTGAGGAAGCAGCTTTCACATATTTGGGGTTGTGCCATGTCCTGATAATCCAGAAAATCCTGAATTTAAGCATGTTCCTTAAAAATAGTGTTCCCTGTACCTTTCTGTCCCAGGCTCCAAATGCTGCCCTAGGAATAAGGGCACCTTGTTTGGCAGAGGTTTTTGTAGGTTCATGTGTGGCTTTTGTTTTAAAATGGATTAATTTATTATAATGTAAAATCATCTGCCTGGGGGATGTGGGATGTTGTTGGACTACGACCAAGTATTGGCTTGTAGCCTTCTAAACCAGGGTGCTAAGAAATAAATCCTAAATAGAAATGGATGAACGGTTTATGTTGAAAATGTGTTCAACAGACTTCACCCTTCTTTTCTAAGGGTTTTCCTTAAAACAGTTGATGTTTTCTAGATTTGTTCAGCACATGAAATGCTGTATGCTGATACTGCAAACAGCAAAAGTTTGCCTAATTGCAAATTATTTGAAACATCTTTTCCCTCTTTGGGGGCTCCATGGTCTTCTAATTACATTGCATTATTCCTTCTCTCTGATTAGATGAGTTAAAAATTCATAGACAAAAAAACCATTAATTATAACTAGTTTCCTTTCGGTGTTATCTTAATACCAGTACTCTTATATATAAAGCAACGACAAAAGAATGTGGGTAGGGAAAACATACCAAAAAGCTATTGTAAAATGACTAACTTGAGTGTTACACAAGCAGCACATACTTTTCCTTCCAAATAATTCTGAAGTGTACTTTCGACACCTTGCAGTCATTCCTGTATATTTTAGTTCTCATTCTACTAACCCATTGATGCTGATTGCTTGAGGTCTTACAAAAACTAGTTAAAAAGATCCCCCAAAGGTGAGGATTTAAAGATTCATAGATTTTGTTTTCCTTCCATTGGTGTTTTAGCAGGACGATGCGCTGTTCTGGAGTAAGATCATGATTTTGGCTGTGATAGTTATGACCTCTCATATGTTCGTTTACAGAATTTGTCAGACTTTTTTAGCATGTTTGGTGAGTTCTAATGACTTTTTTTGGTTCAGTTGCTGCCAAGTGAAATGTAGGTTTGTATAACATTGTTACATTGCTGATGATTAATTTGCATGTTTGTAACATCTGAAGATCAATGAGGAGGGGGTACCATTGGGCTACAAATGCAAAAGCTAAGTGAGCACTGCTTTTTAACATCACAGAGTTTACAGTCCTGCAGCACTTCTGCAATTGGTGGTATTTAAGGCAGCTTGCTGCATCCACTGGCACTTCATTGACCTTAAAGCAGGTCCCCATGGGAATGGCAGTCTTCTCATATTCTGCCAGTTATAAAGTTGGGAGAAAAAAACAGAGGGAAGAGACATAATGTGCAAGCAAGATTGATGGACACAAATTAACCCAAGCCAGCCCCGTGCAATATGAGGTATTCAAATCTGTATTTGATGCATTTCACATTAATTGTTCCCTTTGCAAACTGAAACTGGACTAGAATGGTGTGGAGGAATAGTTAAAAGAATTAGCTTTGACCTTAATTGAATTGTAGAATGATCATATTTGTGGTTACAGGAGCACCTTGTTTTTAATTGGAAGCTATTAGAAAGAATTCACACTTTGGGTTTTGGAAGGATAATCACAGAGTACTGGGTTGAAAGTGCTGATAATTCAGAGATTTCGACAAAGAACATCATCACCCTCTTCTTATCAGCACTCATCATGCTTGGGGAAAAGCTTCTGTCTAAATCCAGAAATCTGCCATGCTATGCTCCTGTAATTTCATCTTTACAATTAGTTTTTAACACAGTGTCAGCAGAAGAATGCCAGTTGACAATGACTAAGCAGAGGGAGAGGAGTCTATTTTTCACATGGCAAAACATTTTTATTTTTTCATTTCCTCACCTACCCACACTATTCGTCTCTTTCCATCATCTGTTTTGTCTCTGCAGAAAGCCAGGCTGTGAGCTGGCTGTGGCAGGCACCCATTTTTCATGATCTGTGCAGGTAGGTACTCTAAAATAAATAAATAATAAAAGGTCTTTGTCACTCCTCAGACAATAAAATATTTGGTGTAAATGGTGAGACTACTGCTTGGGTGTGAACATACTACGTTGAGGTTCCAGCTACAAATCATTTACACCGATCTAGAAACTCTATGAAGAAACTACCACAGACTTTATACATGCTGAGTTGAAAATGTCCCCCACCAAGACCCCTGTTGTGGATTGTCTGGGGAAAAAACCCAACAACCCCAAAAAAGAAAAAGGACTGTCATCTTCTGATGACACTAACGGTAACAGCATAGTTACCTGCATGTTCAACTGCCTCAGAAGGGATTTATAACTTTGTGCTTGACTACCTCAAAGATCTTGAAATTTAGGTTGGTAATCAAAAATATTTTGATTGCAAGCTTTATCTCTTGAGATGCTACAACAAGGCACTAAATTCATATAATTAACTAGGTAAATAAGTAAACCAGACAATTATATAAGAAACCTTATCTAAAACAGAATTCTGAGGGATTTGACAGATTACAGGCTGCTAACACAGTCATAATCACTGTTAAAATCTGTAATCTCATTAGCATCAAATAACTGGAACCAAACTGAATAAAACTGAAAAATGATTCAAAAAAGATAAGAAATCTTTTTACTATAGCATCCAGTACTGTTGTGAATTTTAAGAGGGAATGAAGGAGAGCAAGAACATTTCAGAAGATGCTGATGAAATGAAAGCTGTGATGAAATATCTCCTGCCTTCCTTTCCAGCACTTACAATTGAAGATCTCACATTTACTCCAAACTAATGTTTGTTAAGAGTGCTCTGTCATGGGGGGCAGGGGGTGTATCCAAATGATGCACAACAGTAATAATAAAATCAGAGAAGACAGAATGGTGGAGCTAATAATTTTCTCCATTGTTAAAAATCCTGCATATCTGTTCAATGATTTTACATCAAATGACTGTTTTGTCCATTCTTGTTGTTTGTGTCAAAATTTCCTAACAGGTTAGAAGCACAAAATCTGCATTTTTGTACTTACGTTTTTGCCCAGGGTAGAAGTAGCTAGTGAGCTTAGCTAGATTGTATACCTAGGTTATTGTCGTTTTTGCAGACAGAATTGCAAGATTTTTGAAGAAGATAACATCAGGTGGTTTTATGCTTTTTTGTCACCCATGATATTTTTCAAGATTTTGAAGATTCAATATTTAAGTAGATTAAAAAAGGGGGAGCTTTCTGTTTGATGTAAGCAGTCCTAATGCACAGACCCAAAGGAAACCCTAAGTGTAGCAACTCAGCATAAACCAAAGCAATTCTTTTTACATTACAACACTCTCTGAACGTTACAAGCAGCATCTCGTCAAAAACCAGGATAGGAAAGTGAGCAGATTCTCTTATGTCAACACCATGCAAGAAATAAACTCAAAATATAGAATAAATTACAGATAAATAAATAAATTCCTGCTGTTCACAGCAAGACATATGACATGGAAAGACCCCTCCAGGAGGGCTTTAAGGCTTTTAGTTCTGTGAAGTCAAAACCATCAAGCCCATAATCAGGGTGTGCTGACCATGGCACTGTGCTAGAACTATGCCGGTGGAAAGCAAGCAACAATTCTGCCCTAGCTCGTTTCTGTGATCGTTTTAGTGTGTAGTCTTGTTTAGAATATGTTATGATGGTGTACTCTGTAGTTGATGATTGTCTTTGAAAGATACAGTTAGTATCTATCTGTAAATATATGCTTCTAAATGGGGGAAAAAAACCAACAACTGACCTGTTCACAGCATTTAACTGATTTTCAAATAATTTAACTAATTCTTAGATTGTATATCTTATTATCTAATATTTTATTGGAAAATTAAACCAAAATGTTATGTGAGATGTCGTTGAAGAAAACAGAGTCCAGGCCTGTGATCCTCCAACATTTGCTAAAGCTGGCATCTGGTTGTGGAAAAGAAAAAGGTAACTCTAGAATGGAGGTAAAATAACTCATTTCAGATGGCATGCTTCAGATTAAGACTGAGGCAGTCTCAGAGAGGTCAGAGATAAGAAATACACATTTTATATTCACAGCAGAAATGCAACAGCAAGGTTATTACAAACAAGACAGGAGCATATTCATACAGTTAATTATGACTGCTGTTGCAGAGATGTTAAATTTCTGGTCCCTCATCTATTTAGACTTTTTAAAATCAAGATCATCTGAAGGTTAAGCAGACAGAGGGAGAACAAGGTTTCATGGGACAGCCCTAGTTGGGTCCTTTGATCAATCATTCCAGAGGATCTTCTGGGTCTAGAGTAGGAACGGTAGAAAAACTGCAAAGGCAATATAATCATCAGGTAGGTTAACAGGACCTCATGGAGAGGGTTAGCAAAACCTGCTCTCAGATTTAAAAGAACAAGGATGGACACCTGACTGTTCTGTAGAGAAAACGAGACTAGTAAGCAACCCAGTATATGCAATCTCCTGTCTTAACAGCAGACTGAATATAGTCCTAAGTTTTTATCTCTCTGAATTGGCTATCAGAATTGCAGATGCTACCAGAGCTGCCTTTTTGCCACTTTTTCAATAATCTTCTGTTTACCACTAGTCTGCAGAATACATGGCTGTGTGTACAGGGGTCTAATGTAAAGGAACAAAAATGGAGCTCTTGCTCTCTGTTGGGACACACAGAGACTCATCCTTCAATAGGTGCAAAAGGGAAACCAGATTCCCAACACCAGGTTTGGTCCCATGAACACATGGTCCAATCCCAAAACCATATGATACCTGAGGCTTGGTGTGGCTTTGCTCCAAATCAGGGAGGTGATAACAACTGCTCTCACTCATGCCACCAAGGTCCCTATGTAGCTTGTGTTGCACTGCGACCCATAGGAAGACCAATGTTATCCTTCCTTCCCCGAGTCTGTCTGGACCATGTATCAATGCTTCTGGGTCAGCTACAGCATCTGAAGTTATGGGCGCTGTCTTTTTGCTCAAGCAGGGGAAGGCTTACGTTCATTAATCCAGCACTGCTGGGTTGAGTCCCTGTAGTTGGGGTGCTATTATACTACAACTGTATCATCCAGTAGAACAGATGGGCAATATCAACAATGGTTCTTTGAAAACAATTAAGAAGCATTTCTGAGAAGAGGCCAGTGTGCCCACCATCATGGTAAAGTAGTTGGTCTATCTTGGGTACGGTTCCTGTTAGTCTGATTCAAAGAGAGAGAGAAAGAAAGAAAAAAAAAAATCATGAACAAAATGGGTCCCATATTTGGATGTATTAAAAGCAAAGCACACATTTTTAAAAAATGGAACTGGGCACTATTCAGGCAGTGCTCTACCATTTTGACACGCCATGTGGACTCTGGTGTAAAAAAAAAAGAAAAAAATAATAATGCATATGTGTGGTAATAATCTGCACATGACTGGTTGCTGTAACGTGCACTGCTGTATTGCCAGCAGGGAAGTGAGTGATTGCCTCTCGCCTACACAATGGATGCTGGCTTTGCCTCACATGGTTTTTCAGCAGGAGAACAAATAAGAGCAGGGGGGAAAATAAGGAATGAAAACCACTGCCTGACACCACCGCCTCCCAGACCTTGAGGCTTGATTAAGTAGTCAATAAGAAGTTTTTTGGCTTTTTAAAAATTTTTAGGTGGGCTCCTGTGCCCAGGGAACTTGCTGAGCGAGAGATGAAAGGCAACTACCCACCTTTTGCTTTGACCTCTGTGTCTTTTAGCCTAGGTGGTGAGACATATGCCACAGGAGCTGTGCTCATCCGGAAAGTTTTTACTTGTTTTGCTAGTCTGGTGGCTCATCCGGAGCAGTTTGATATTCAAATGAATCTGTCAGGAACAAGAGTGTGGTGCTTCAGTTCTTGCTCGGGCCTGATGACATTGATTTGTGAGCATACTGCTTGACTACGGGATGTGTGACAGATAAATTTTATCAAAATTAAGGCACAATTAAACATTTCATCTTCCTAATTACTGGCTGTAGATTCAGCCTGATGACCATGTGCTGTAAGAAATCAGCGACCATTACACATTTTAATGGAGCACAGCTGTCTTACAGCTTGGTAATATTTGCACAGTGCCACAGAACTGTAATTTATGATAAAAAGAAAAAATGTGTATTGGCTCTTTTTTGCCAAAATAGATTAAGGATTCATATACTTTAATGAGATTTGGACCTAGCCTTGGATTATCGTTATAAATGATTTATGTGCATGTTGGTGGACTCCTGTAGTTTTGAGTTGATTTGTGTTTTGGTCGACCAATATGTAATTCAGTATTTCCTTGTGTGCCAGTATTTGCATTCTTTCCCCTCTCTCCATTTCAGTTCTATTTTTCCACCATAACTTAGCGAGAAGGGCAAGTGGGAAGGTTAAGAAAGCATCAAGGCATTTTTTCCAGGAGCCTCCCTCACAGCAAAACCCACTCCCAAAATCCCTCCCCTGCTCCCTTGCTCCACACCCCAAGTGCAGAGAGGACAGGAGGGAGGGAGGCAAGGGGAGATGGGTGACACTGGCCTGGACCAGGGTCATTCCTGCAGCCTGGAAAGCAGAGCACAGGGGAACAGGTGCTACCTGAACCCCTGCTCAGGCAGCGACCTGCTTGAACATTGCCGTGTCTCAAGGCAGAGTACCAAAAACCTTCCTCCTGCTTGTTTAAAGCATGACCTACAAAAGGGTGTTTGCCCCCCCACTTGATATTTTTCCTGTTCCAGTCATTTTTTCCAGAAAAGGTGCTGCTTCTCTAAAGGAAAAAAACCCAACAACATATGTACCCAAGTTACAATTTTTGGAACCACCTTTCTTCTCCATTCTTTTCTTCACTAGGTTTCTTTCATAGGTTATTTAGAGAGTGTGTGGAGCAGGGGGAACGATGAAGATAAAATTAGATGTTTTATATATACACGTATATACACACAGATATATATACACACATATATGTACACACACACACACAGTGGCTGTGTTTGTATTTGTGCATGTTTTATTTTTACATTAAACTTAGTGAACGAAATTCGCACTAACTTTAACTACCTAGATTTCCAAGGAGTCACGCTTAAGTCCAGAGTTTGGCCCCATATGTTGTGAAACCCTGAGATCCATATGTGCAGATGAAAAGAGAAACTAAATTCTAATTTTCATAATAATAAAAAAAAAATCCTGTCCAAGCTTGATTTACTTCAGTGTTCATATGCTGGAATGTTTCATACTGTACCAGGTTGCATATGCTTGCACACTAATTCTCAATTGCCGTATGCAGTTTGTGACAACCATCTGCTAAGACCTCCCTTAGAGTTCTTTCTCCCACTCAGCCCAGCTGAAATAAAAATATGGACAGAAACAACTTCTGCAGGGAGATGGAAAAGTTAATAGGGGACTTGGAGTTAGACTGCGTATCTGATTCGAATTCAATTGCTCCTACAACTTATGCCCTACTTATAAAACATTTCCAAGGTGTAAAACATTAAATATAATGGAAAACTGTAAAATCAAGCCATACTTCCTTTGACAGACTTGACTGTGCTAGAAAGGTAATAATAAAATATGTACGCACAGTGCACATGTGTTAGCTAGCTCTCACTAACAATTATAAAACAGCAGCTTAGACTAACTGTGTATAGCACCTTACCACATTAAAGCACCCTAAAGCAGGAGGGGGATGAGTGGTGAGAAAAAGAGGGTGTGAGAGAGAAGGGGCTGAAAAATCTGCTCTCAGTTTCATCACCAGAGAAGTAATTCAATTTAAGCCAATCTCATCAGAAACTCTGAGTGCCGGGTGTCAGCTGCTCCCGTTCAAGCCAGAGGGGCAAGCCAGCGACCAGAGCGTCTGAAAATCAGGTGAAGGAAATGGATGGATGAACAAGGGATGAGAAATGATAGAGGAGGGAGGGGTAAGAAAGTGAAGATGGACTGTTACCTTCGAGTATCTGATCATCTCTAGTTTTCCATTTCACCTTATCATGCAGTAATGGGTTAAATTCCCCATCACGAGTATTTTTGAGTACTCATGAAAACAGGAGAGAGAGAGAGTTCAAAAGTCCAGGTAGTCAGACCCCTGCCCCAAGGAGGACTGGCTATGCTGAAGCCATGGAGTGCAGGTGGCAGTGATGGCAAGTCAGTGTTTAGCTAATCTGTTCTTTAAAACCTCCTGATACAATAAAGTTGATCCAATCAGATTTTTCCTAAGATCAAATCTATTTCCATTTCTACCATTTAAAGCCTCATGCTTCTTGCTGGAGTGTCAGCTGTCATGGAAAAAGGTGGTGGTGGGTTTCCCTAGTGCTGCTTCTCTGCACATTTGCTGAAGTCCTGGTAGTGTGGAGCAGAGGTAAAGATGACTCCAGGTGTCTTCTGGGCAAGAAACCTATATCTACATGCCAATATGATGTTCATCTAGTTCATAACAGCATGATGGTTTTGCTCCGTATTTGGTTTGTGAGAGGAGACTAGTGCCCTGAGAGAAGAATGAAGAATTGTACATTTTGAGGCGGAAATCATGGGTCTTGGTCTCCACTTCTGTGGTGACTTAACTTCAGCAGGTTTTCAGTGTAAGTGTGAGTGAAAAATCAATCCCAGTGACGAAGCCTAACTGCTCAAAATTAAAAGGGGGAGAAGGGGAAAGGGAAAGGAGGAATAATTTTAGATCTGAAGAAAAAAGCATATCTGGAACTCATATTTTGTTAGATTTTTAAAGGCAACACATCAGGGTATTTGGCAAACACGGTATTCCTAGGTCAGACTGTCTCAGGTGATACCTTGGGTTTTAAAGGCTCAGTAAGTTGTCAGGGATTTTCACCCTGGAAATTGTAAGGCTGCACATATGTAAACCTTGAAGCCGAAATGGGTTTGAACTATTTTAAGAGCTTTTGGAAGGCTGGCATATTAAGTTATATATCAATCTGTCCCCCATTGGTTATTATCTTAACAGCTGCTATAAGTGTAGCCTATCAGTTTTAAATATAGAAACAGCAGTAAATAGTGCATTATGATATTCCAGATGGAACACTTAAAATAAATTGAAATATCCGTATATTTGAGAGTTTTCTACAGCACCACTATTATGTCATCATTTTCTGTAGGTAGTATAACAATCTCTTATCCCTACAGCATTAAAAAGTTTGAGGACATGGATGAGTGGAGAACTGATGACAACCAAACATTCAGTGAGACCTTTTGGCTGCAGAAAACGTTTCAGGGTTTGATGCAGGAGTGAAAGCGAGGAAGGAGTGTACCAGGATCTGGTTTCTCTTCTTCTGGGTTCTTTCTACTCATGCCAACTGTTGGAAATCTCTGTGAGGCCATGGCGTCATGAACCATCTATTGCTGACTTGTGGTGCCTTGAGGAGTGCCTGCTCTAGAAGGGGAATAACTACATTAAATGGAATTAGGGAGAAGGGCAGCTCTAGTGACCCAGCATTTCTGATGGGGAAAACATCCTGAATCCAGCTGAAGGTCACAAGGCCATCCCATCACATAGGATAACCTATAGAATCATAGAATCATAGAATGCTTTGGGTTGGAAGGGACCTTTAGAGGTCATCTAGTCCAACCCCCCTGCAGTGAGCAGGGACATCATCAACTAGATCAGGTTGCTCAGAGCCCTGTCCAACCTGACCTAACCTATGTCTTTGTTTACAAAGTGAAAAGGAAGTGAAATAGACATTGATTGTTTCCTCTGCTGTAAAATTAGCTGCACTAGAGTATATTAGCTTGCTTTTGAGGGACTGGGGCTTGATGTGAGGTGGTACAGTTCAGTAGCTGAGCTGAGAGATTGGCCTGCTGAGGCCTGGGTGTGATACCTGTACTAATTACCACGTGGGTTAGTATCTCACTTATAACCACATGCAAGCCTCTGCAAATCTGCTTTTTTTTTCCACTTGCATTGTTTAGGATGTTGGTGCTCGCCCCATTACACACACAAGGAGTTCAGCTGCTGGCCTTACTGTAGTTGCTCCAGAGGCCCAGTAGCTCAGCAACTTTAGAAACACAGAAGGCAAGTTATCATGTGTCTTTGTGCACATGTGCTTGATCGCTGGGGCATTGAATAGGTTAACTTAACCTTGCCATAAAAAGATAAAAATATATCCCGACATACATCCTACAACAAAGTGAGGAAGACAGGACAAATG
>VYZW01026826.1:20920-44404 GCA_013401315.1 Balaeniceps rex
AAGGCCATCCCATCACATAGGATAACCTATAGAATCATAGAATCATAGAATGCTTTGGGTTGGAAGGGACCTTTAGAGGTCATCTAGTCCAACCCCCCTGCAGTGAGCAGGGACATCATCAACTAGATCAGGTTGCTCAGAGCCCTGTCCAACCTGACCTAACCTATGTCTTTGTTTACAAAGTGAAAAGGAAGTGAAATAGACATTGATTGTTTCCTCTGCTGTAAAATTAGCTGCACTAGAGTATATTAGCTTGCTTTTGAGGGACTGGGGCTTGATGTGAGGTGGTACAGTTCAGTAGCTGAGCTGAGAGATTGGCCTGCTGAGGCCTGGGTGTGATACCTGTACTAATTACCACGTGGGTTAGTATCTCACTTATAACCACATGCAAGCCTCTGCAAATCTGCTTTTTTTTTCCACTTGCATTGTTTAGGATGTTGGTGCTCGCCCCATTACACACACAAGGAGTTCAGCTGCTGGCCTTACTGTAGTTGCTCCAGAGGCCCAGTAGCTCAGCAACTTTAGAAACACAGAAGGCAAGTTATCATGTGTCTTTGTGCACATGTGCTTGATCGCTGGGGCATTGAATAGGTTAACTTAACCTTGCCATAAAAAGATAAAAATATATCCCGACATACATCCTACAACAAAGTGAGGAAGACAGGACAAATGCCAGAAGGCAGTGTAACTGTGATAGTGCTAAGCTACGCAAGAAGCCTTGCCTGTCACCGCTGGTCTTGCATGCAGTTGAGTTGGCTTTAGAGCACCAGGTTCTTTGGAAGATGCTTGGGAAAGACATTCAGCTGGCCCAGGAAATATTGCTTTTATTGCATGCAAATACACATTAATTGCTACCTACTTCAGTTTTCCTCATCTCTGAAAGCCGCTTCCTGCACTGGAATGTTGTGGTCAATTTTCAAGTAAGATACAGGCAGCATGTAATCTGCACCACTATACAAGTAGAAAGTATTTGTTACTCTTGTCCCTACCTTTAAACTGCAGAACCTTGTGCTCCAGCAGGTGCTACAGGTGGATGACAAAAAAAGACCAATTACTGGTATTCCTTTTGCTTAATTGATTTGGTGTTATCCTACTGCCCAGCAGCTATCTGGGAAGTTATTAAACATTCAGTGGATAAATGTGCAGGTTTTCTCTTCAGAACTGATGGGGCTAATAGACTACAGTCTGTATACCTGTAGTTTTTCTGAGGTACTTTTCGCTGAGTTGGCTCTATGTTTAAACTGCTGGAATTAATTAAAATAGTAATTAGACTATAAAGCACTCTGATGCTGTGACCAGGCAAGCCCCTATCTCCTGTTAGCCTTTTATGTAAAGCTGTTTCTGCCCAGTGGTTAATTCCCCCCCCGCATGCCAGTGGAGATATCAAAATGGACTGTAGTCGTGCTTATCAGGCACGAGGTAAGGGAAATGGGTCAGTTCACATCTCTGGCTGAAAGTGATGTACCACGGAGATGGCTTATGCAGAATCACAGAATAACTTACTGGCTCCTTCGTAGCGCTGCCGGTTGGCACCAGGTACCTGTTCTGTTACTGCATCTCAACTGGGGGGCAAGGATCTTCAGCTCACTGGTGAAAACCTTTTTAACCAGGAGTGCACATGCCCACCTGATCATGCCAAGAGACTTGTGTAGTGTCATTCTTAGGAAACAATTCAGCCTCTAGCAACTTTCCTGGGTAAAGTCAGCTACAAAATGAGTTTCCTTTTGCAAATGGAAAAAAAACCCTCAAAACTCTCCACCTCCCCGAGGTCAGTTGGTGAGCCCAGGCCAATACAGGTCACAGAAGTAAAGCTCTCAGATGATCGGTCCAGTTTTTCTACCTATTGGACTATGCTACACTCCAGCTTTATTTCTAGAGAATACAATACTTATCTATAGGAGGCCATGCTTAAATAATCAAGACAAAAGTGATGCTGGAATTAATTATAAGAACTTCCTTAGCACCCAGCTCATGGAGTCTCAATCCCTAACTTTGGGTGCAACCATAGCAACCCTGTAGTTTTCAATAAAATTTCCACTTATTGACACCAGTGTGAACTGCTGAAAGCAATTACCTATAGATTGCTCTGTATGTGCTGGGAAGAAGCACATTACAGGATGCCTATAGCCACATAACTCAGTATCAGTGGCAAGAGTCACTATAGGAGCAACTCGATAACTGAATGCTGAAAAACCTCTGGCAGATTAGTTCCTCTTACTGTAGATGTTACTGTGACAATATATCAATCTTTTTAAAGTAATGCATTGCCATTCACAGGTCTGTGGGCTGCTTTTATACTTCCATCATCATATCTGTGGCCTTCAAAGTTACAGCTGATGGACCTTCTGTCAAGACCCAGATATTTAATCAATGTGACAGCATCCTACATTTTTTGAACCCCAGAGGCCTTGGAAAAGTTTAATGCAGCTTCCAGGTAAAGTTCAATCCACATGGCTGAGTCCCCTGAAGTATTTTCTGCAGCCAGCTCCCCTCCCCCACATTTTAACATACCCAAAGTCCTTTACATTTGAAGAAAGTGAAGAGCTAAGCTGGAAGGGCGGGTGTTGTTGCAATAGAAATATGTGCTTTACAGAGCTCTGCTGCCCACTAAGAAGTTGGGTGTAAGACCTATAGTTAACCCCCCCACTTGGAAGAAACAGGTAGGACCTTTGCCAAGAATAATGAGTTTCTCCCCATCACAATAACGTGCCATTAAATGTGTGTTTGTGAGCATTTGTAGCCTAGAATATGAAGAGTAACATTTTTTGAGGAAAGGAAGATGCAGGTTAATATTTGATGGGTAAAGCAACAATTTTATTGATAAAGAAACATCCTGATGCTGATCTCAGTTGCAAAGTTCATGCACTGACACAACCCCATCAGAGACACCAAGTTATTTAACACTGTTATAGCTGTAATCACCAAATAATGCTAGGGAAGCAGGATAATTTGAGAAAGCCACTGTGGGCCTGGAAGCCTCCATGCTTTCTCCAGCTATAGCATCTGACCTCAGAAAAGACAATCCCCCTTTCTATGTATCTTGCTTCCCCAGGATAGAATTATTCCCTCTGTCTCTTTATAAGTATACATACGCATGCACACAGGATCAGAATCTGACCCACAGTTCTTTCGTTCACAGCACTTGCCAATGAGTGCCAATTATATGTAAAACAAATAAATGCTAGCCACATTATGATATGAATTTTCTCCAGAAGGGAACGTTCCAGAATCCTAATGGCTGCATTTTCTTTGTCTCTTTGAGTTTTACCCTTTACATGCAAGATTATTAAATATAGTCATTATCTGACTTAAACAAATAATAATGCCTGTAATGCCTGCAATTATATCAGAAGCCAGTTCACTTACGGTTAAGTTAAAATGCTATATATCAGATATGTCAATGTGATCTGTATAATACCAAACATTCAAACAATGAAAAATAATATTATCAAACATGAAAATCCATTAATGCTGGTCATTAGATTTTAACTATGCTTTTAGAGTTGTTAATGTGGAGAAGGGGAAGACACTTCAGCTGACCATGCCTAATGCTGCAAGCATGCAGCAGAATTAAATTCTTTATTTTCTCAGTACTCCATAAAGAAAACAGGAGCATTGCCTATTAAAATATAACACCTTTGACAAAAAGATTCCTTAGTTCCTAGTCCCTTACTATAGCTGCTATCCAGAAATCGTACTGCAGGTACTACATTGCATAAATAAGCTGTCCTGTCAGGATTTTGGCAATTTATGGGGCTGGTCAGCCTGTACATTCGTGCAGTTTTTTGTTGCAATGAGATGTAATGGCTTTTCAGCGCACCATAAGCACAGTTGTGACCACAGGCTCACTAGTGTCATTTTGTGTGCAGTAATGAAGCCTGACGAGTGGTCTCCTGCTTGCAGATAGCCGGCTGTTGTCCTAAAAATGCAAACCGTTGCCTCAGGCCATGGAATCAGGAACAGGCAAAGGACAGTGGCACAGGCACGGCTCCCCACTGCTCACCCTCCCTTTAGCACACTGTACTTGGATGCAGTAGAATAGTCTTTACCCTTGTACATAAGGACACAATGAGAGAAAGTGATAAAAGCAATTGTATGAAGGCCATGTTGGAAATCAGGTTTCGTGAAGTTGCTGAGCTGACGCTTGGGAAAAAAAACCATTGCCAATACGTTTTCTCCCCTGCACAGTGAGTCCTTTGAGCAAAAATACTGCTACTTCATCATCGTTTCCCTTCCTGTTTTTTTAATCTGTATAAATATTTGTGCAGAAATGTGCGTGCTTGCTTATTTATATTTATTTATATTTTGAGAATATGTACTTACACCCACACTAGCACACACGCGCACATGTATACACATATACAGAGACACAGAGCTAGCAGGCACAGCAAATTACAGGAACAAGCCTTGCTGCTTTTTTTCACAGCTCATCAATATTCCACGGCCCAGAAAGGCCAGGCGTGCACGGGGGTTCACACTTCCTACGGCACAGCCGGCCCCACCGCAGATCCCACTCCTCGCTTCGACACCCAAGGGTCACCAAAGAGCCACTCCGAGCTGGGTAGCACAGTGCTGGAGGATGGTTTGTTTTCCAGAGAAAAATGAAAAATAAGCCTGTCCTGAGCCAAATAGCAATTAGGCCTCATCCTGGAATTGTGTGATTTGTGATTTAATTAAGTCCCTTTCCGTACACCAGGCATCACCGAGCGCCGTGGGTGCTCGTGGCAGGGGATTCTCTAAATCCTGAAACTTGAAGGGTGGTTTGTTCTTCAAGAGGGTAGGAAATGCTTTTGTGGTTTCCGCATGCACACCCAGTGTTTTGTAAACAACCACAGGCAAAGGATATTGGAGCAAAAGTTACAAATCTGTTTCAGTTATAACTTCGTTGTTATATTCCTTCTCCTGTTTCATAGCTCTCTGGGAAGTCATCCTTCCCCACCACAAACTTTTCAGGTGGTGGGAAGCATCTTCGTAAAATGCCATGCTAGAGGAGAACATGGAGCTGAAGACTCTCATGCTTGTCTTGGCTGAGACCTTTCCAATCTTCATCCTCAAAATATTTTCCCCCTCATCTCCCAGACTGCAAAAAGCTGCAGTTTACTTGGTGTTTCTTGTGCAGAGGTAGAGTTGGGTGGTGCATGAGGCTGAGAAGGAGAGAGGCCTGAGGGAGGTGAGATAGTGGGTTGCTTGCAGGTACTGCTCATCAGCTGCATTTTTGTCTTAGAAGTGGGATCCTGGCCCTCAAATATAAAACCTAGACTACCTGGTTTTACACTGCTTCACTTCTGAAAGACAAGAAAATATTTGGTGAAGTATTAGGTCTGCTGCAAACTAGCACACTCAGCACAAACAAGCAGTTCATCACATTATGCGACACACAAATGGCAAAAGCAAAAGCAGCAGTTTCCTTTGTAACGTGGCTTATAAGCAACGCGTTACATTTGCCTTTATTTCTTAAATGTGTAGCTTAATATTGATATTTTTTAAGTGTTAAATATAAATCAGAAAACATACAGAATGTACAGCGTTGCCTTGGGAACCTTTACTTTCTTTTTTTTCCATTTGTGAAATTTTATGATAGAAACTCTACAAAGTTAAGGTAGTATTAACCCAGTCTTTGGGTATATATAATACAAAATGCTTGAACTTCTGGGACAGCAGCTATTTCTATGGATACAGTATGTTGAACAGACATGGAACAAAGAAAACCAAAACAGTTGGTTCTCTGCTGTCAAGGAAACAAGCTGCTCTTTCTGCTTGAATATCTCTTACCAAAACTAGGAGGAAAAAATCCTCCAAAACTCAAGTTTGCACTTAAAAGGAAGAAATCTGACTTACAGGCACTGCAATGAATGTATTTTCAGATATTTCAGTAAGAGATATTGTTATATCTGATACAGGTAAATCAACATATCTCCCTGAAGGCCCCTAAGGTTAAGGTTATTCTTAAAGGTAAATATTAAATCATTTTTTGAGAACAGTAGGAGTCCAGAAGGAAAGTGAGAACACATTCGGCAGTGTTCTGGTTTTTGTGCTGCATGCAGATTACTTATTTAGATTAAATTCTGTTATTTGTTCTCCTGCAATTCAAACTCATTTTTTTGCCCCTATTCAAGCCATTAGGAGCTTTGTGGTTTAAAATAACATAAGCTAAACCTCATACTTGTTGAAAAACAGAACATTTTCATGGGTGTATTTCTTTCAGAAGTATTAAAAAAGGTGTACTGAGTAGAATTGCTTCATCTGATAAACAGGATAAGTGATGACGCATATATATGTTCTATATGACACTTCCAATGTACAAATGACATGGGAGGTGACAGCTACCCGGAAACATGATTAAGGTTACATGAAAGAAAGGGGCTATAGGAAAAAATGAAATGACTCATAACATTTTTAAAATCTTGGAGTTACCTCCTGGTCAGTGACATTCTGGTTCTGGTTGGAATAAGCTTCATCTTGAGCTCCTGCGCTTTAGGGGAGGATATTGCAAGACTCTCACGAAAGCACCAAACCAGAAAACAGGTCTCTTGTAAGACAGAAAAATATCCTAGGAAAAAGGTTGTGATCTGACACATACCACGTAAGCTCACAGTGGTTTTAGATGTATAAGTAGACCCAAAATGCCCAGCTAGCTTTGAAACACGTTCACAGACACGAATCCTTGCCTGTTCACAGCACCATTTCTAATTTGAATCAGGGACCACAAATGAGGTTGAAGGCAAATGATCTGTTGAGTTAAAGTTGGCTTTGTTTATGGACCATGTAGGCTTTCTCTGGCAGGTTTTGTAACCACCACTGGTGGGCTTACATGTACGATGGCTGGATACCAAGTGTCCTCCCAGCAATGGGCACTCTCCACGCACATGTTCTTAGCCCACAGTAGTGAAAAAGGTATGCGTATTCAGTACTTTACCCTTCTGTGAACAGGAATTGAAGTAAACCATATCACTGTACTCTTCCTGAGGGCTAAGAGCTGCAAAGGAACCTGGGCATGTAAAACAATCCTGTGTCGGGAGATAGCATCTGCCTTGGCAGGAACTTACAGAGAAATTCAGTGTATTTGGCCCATTGCATACAAGTGGTTAAGGTTGATTTTTGAAGAGAATCGCCATGAAAATCCCTGCTCCTTATAAAAAGTGACCAGACGTAAGCCCTTTGCCTAGGTATTCTTGCTTGCTATATTAGCTTTGTTAGTCTTGTAGGCTAGAATTAGTTTTTAGAGTGTTTTTCTTGAGAAAAGGTTGTGAAACTGTTTAAAAACACAGCCCTTAAGAAATAAGAAACTGATAGATTCAAAAGGCATACTCTGAAATGTTGTTAAAGATGCTACACACAACCCCACTAAAGTAAGAATTACTACTGAAGACCTAGTACTCATCCATAATTAACTTCACAGTGTCTTCTTCACAAGTGCATGGATTATAAAATTCTGTAGAGTAACCTTCTTATCTTTGAATTTCCTGGCTTTTCTTACTTTGTTTAGACACTATTGTAGCAGAAAAGAGGAGTGGGTTTGGGGGGGAGGGCTAGTTTGTACACTTCTGAATATTTGAGCTATGTTTAATCATTCTCATGTGTGAAATCCTTTATTAAAAAAAAAATCAGTTTATCTGATACTTACTGCTCTTTAGTACAGCACAGCTTGGTAGCACTAGGTACGTCTTGTTGAAAGTATGTCCATAAATATGTCCCTTGCAGCACAGAACAGCTTGTTAACTTGGCAATCCTCAGCAATTTGCTTTGAAAAGTTTGCCTCAGTTTTGATAGTCCAAATGTAGGGCAAAAACTCAGAGTAACTTTTTAGCTAATTTTACCAATTGACACTTTCCTCACGGTTTTAACCGCCTGCTTACTAGAACAAGGACTGCAGTGCTTCTTCCTCCTCATTCAACAAGCTTTTTTGCAAGGTTTTTTCATTTTTAATGGGCTGGGACTATTGATTTTCTGTTTTCCTAATGTACAATCTGAAAAAGAGTCCATTATCTTGAGGAAATATTATTCTACTATCTTAACCATATGTAAACCTGGTGCCACTGTTATATAGGGGATGGCATTACTATGAATTTGCAGTGCTTTAAATCTAAAGATAATTACAAAAACGGGCAAATGCTATCTGTCCCTATGTCACAGACAGAATAAATGGGGCACAGAGAGGACAAGTAAATTGACCAGTGCCCAAAGGCTACAAAGGCTCAGCAGCCTTGAGAAAAGAACAGATTTTTGCACGCCTGGTGCTGTCGAAAATTTCTACACTCTTTTTTCATTTTAGTAACACTTTTGGCCAGCTTTGTTGGATATCCTTTTTAATGGGAGAATGGAAGTAGTCTGCCTACATTATATCTATACCAAATACATTAGGTTGGCTTATGGGAGAAACCCTGAAGTGAAAACTCTTGAGTCTATGTTCTAATTTAACCACATGAGGACTGTGATTGGAGATACTTCAAAGTGGGTTACGATGGTTAACTAAGTGAAAGATAATATCCCTTTGCCATTACTGTCTAGTAGGTCTCATTACTCCTCTGGGCATGCTCCTTAGAATAAATTAAAAGGATCCACTGAGAACCATTTTGCTTTGGGTTTTTTTTTAATGATTGCCAAAAGCCATTTGCTAGAATAGTACAGAATGTTTACAGATGCCTTAGGAAGAAAACAGCAGAATGTGGAACTAATTGTGTTTATTCAAGATAATTATGAAACACAAATGACCATTACTTACAACAAGTCCCCTGACAGCTAGAGTTTGACTCATGGGGCCAGGATCAAACTCGGTAAAGAAAGGCCTTAATGTTAAGTTATACTGTCCATATGGACACCACATATTAGCACTAGCTATTGCAGTTATTGCCCGCCCCTCAGTGCTCTTGTACCCAGCTAGTGTTCAGTACAGAAGAACCACGGCTGCTAACTTCTAAGAGGAAAGGCAGGTGAAAATGATGAGTGCTTCAGAAGGAAGATCCTGCTGGGGTGAGAAGCTCTAAGAAATGCAACCACAGACTTTTTCTGGCAATTAAAGTGGAAGTTCTGTCATAAGAAAATGAACCAGCTTTGCTGCACCAGTGATGGGCATTTAATCTCATCAGAGAAAGGGGTGCATAAAGCAAATCTAAAAACAGGACTATTAATTCCACCATGAAGAACAATGCTGTACACACTGCATCTGTGTTCAGCCCAAAATGGTTTGTCAAGCCATCTCTACTTATCCATATAAAACTGGTATGCATACTTCATTCTTGAATAAGAGGAAAAGAGGAATCCAGTGCAATGCTGGAATTACATAAAAGTAAATGGAGAAGAAAAATAGTGAAAAATTTCATAGTGAAAAAATTTAAGTAAATTGGACCCTAGATGAAGTAAATTGGACTCTAGATTAAGGGAGCTAGACATAATCTGGTTTCCTGGTTTTGTATGGGGCGTTGAAGTGTGTTTTTTTCAACTGACCTAGGAGGTTTTCTCTTATAAAATTAATAATGCGCAAATGGGTCAATGTCATTACAGTTCCGTTTACTTCATTCTTGCTATTGCTGTAGTTGAATTGTTTTTGCTTTAGACAAAAAAGGAGATATTTAGACTACCAAAAAATTTATTAACATGTGGTTCTCATACAGAGAGGTCATTTATATCCTTAACAGTGTGAAAACATGATGGAAGCTGTACTGCTTTTATTGATTTCATTTTCTGGTGACATACATGAAATCCAAAGCTCAGCAACATCCAAAGGAAATATCAGCAAGTTCTTTATTGACTTGGGATCTCGCTTGCCCCTATGGATGAGGACACACCTTGGTGAAATCCTTGCCCTTAAATCACTGCGAGTTTTGGTTCAACGGTCACTTAACATATCATGCATGTCACTTATGTTGAATGTTATAAATCAGCATTCAGTGAACATTTCAAAATTCCAGGAAAAAGAGTGCATGTTAGAACAGGCACACTAATACAGAATTGTTGATGAGAGTAGAAACCCACCAGCGAACACATTGTGACTAAAGAATGCCGGCAGTTCAAGGGGACCAGAAATGGTCTCAGCACACAGGTTGGATCTTAGCAGTCTGGGTCCCTGTTAACTAAGCTCCCATGTTTCAGTCTTGGTGCTTTTTCCTGGGAAAGAAAATCTCCAATTAGCTCAGCGTTTAATATGGCCAGAAGAAATTGGACCAAGATCTCAAATTAATTCTCAAAAATTTTACAGATGGTTTATCACACCTCCTGTGGTTGTTCAATTTCTGAGGTAAGTAATAGTAAGTTCACTCATATCCAGTAATGAACCCCTTGTTGTCATTGTTTTTCCTTGCCCTTTTCCTTACTTTCTTCTCAAGGTATTGCCAAGTCTGCAGGCTGTTGCCGGTGCCCCCAGCTATGCGCTGATGCCAGGCAGGAGCAACCCACCATGGGCAGGAGTCACTTCCCTGGGGGATGAAAACAAAAGAGAATGAACCAAGACCTTGCCCATCCTGGGGAGCAGGCACAGACACTATTCAGTTGTTTTGGGGCATGGTTGTGAGAGAGCAGCAGGAGAGCTGGCTCCAGCAGCGAGGTCCAGGTGCTGCTGGTGTCCGGGGAAGCGCCCCGGCAGGGTCCCCTCCTCCTTCCACTGGGTTCATGGCAGAACCAGACACTCCTCTGTGGAGAGTGAACGGGCAAAGAAGGTTGTTTCAGGAGGACTGAAATGATTCGTGGTGCTGGGTGGAATTTGGTAACTCCTTTTTTGTTGTTTGGATGAGGCTGGGGATTAGAAGATTTCAGAAAACTTTCACTGTAACATTTCTGCTTTGACTTTTATTTTTCAAATAATGCATGGTATAGCTGCAAGAAGTGAAAAAAAATATTTTAAAAGGCTTGAAGAACCTCAGAATGAAATTAAACTTATTACTGTCAAGCAAAAAGCTTCAGCAGGGCTTGAAAATTTTTCCATGGGTTTTCATTTAATAGCTTTAAACAATGTTTTACTTAGACCCAGACCTACTTTTTCTCATTGAGTTTTCAGTTCAGCCAGCTCAGACGGGAGGGTCAGTCCGTCCTGGTGACAGTCTTTTTCCCTCCCTGTTACAAGGACCAGGCTGTGCTGAGTTCACCAGTTTCCCAAACCGTCTTTTTAGCCAGAAGGAAGCCTTATCTCTGCCCTATGGAGATGTCATTTTCTTCTACCACTGCACTTCATGGTACAGGTTGAAGGGATGTGTGAGGAAAAGAAGGGGGAGAAGCAGAAGGCAAATAGCATTCTGGGGTGAACTGTTTATACTAGCGAGAGCTCCTTGAATCTCTTGTCCAGTGCATCTGGGCAAGGAAGAGTGGGAATTAATTTTGTGGGAGCTGCAAAATAATAACAAAAATGAAAAAAGATGAGTAAACTTCTTTCCTTAAAAAAAAAACAAACAAACAATAAACTAACAACCAACTTGTCAAAATCTCCACAGCAGTACATAAGATCTCTTAGCAAAGCAAAACCACAACCTGCTGAACTTGACTTCTAAGCCCATGTTTGAGTGGACTGCCTTCTCAGAGGTGGCTGCAAACAGCTTCTAGTGATGCCAGCCAGCTGGGCAGAACCAGTGAGAAGGACCTGTGCTTGCCTTCCCTTCCTTGACGGTCACACCCCATAAGGGTTAACGAACTGTCTGCCAGCTGCCAAGCCCCCTGTAACCACCCTGCTCTCTCCTCTTAGCCGCCAGCTGATCCCCCCCCTCAAGCCACCGAGGTGAGAGTTCACTGACAGAGGTGGATGAGGTTAAAGATAATAAGAGCCTGAACATCCATAGGGAGTTCAGCTCATGTACAAAGTCATAATTACATAAGCCATTACCATTGTCCGGGTGAAAAGAAATCGCTGCGAGGAGGGGTGGAAAACATTAGCAAAGACAGGCTCAAGAAGCAAGGACGGAAAATATCAGACTTTCTCCAGTGGATGCACTGTGGCTTTAGCTAGGCTATAAAATGAGGAGTGTTTGGTTATTCAAGTAGAAACCTGTTAAATGGATAACCTTGTTGCAACAAATTTTAATTTTTTTAGCAGGTCTGTTCTTTCAACAGGTATTGATTCAAGCAGCCTCTGCTATTTTTATCAAATGCATTTTAGAGGCACAGAAAATGCCACTGAGGATTTAAACCCCCAGTAAGCTGCACAGAGGCAGTGTTTGTAATACACTGCTTGCTGCTTTCACAAGCTGGACAAACCTCATACATTATGGGCCAAATTATGCCCTTGGATGAGTACGCCTGATTCCCACTGCTGTCAATGTGGCTGTCATAGAAATCTGTGGGAGACCAGCTTGTGCATCCAAAGAGGAATCTGGCCTAAAATCTATTGTGCTCATATTCCTTGTTACTTAGATATTTCTCCCGTCTGCCTGACTCACTCTCTTTTTGTTCGAGGTAAAATAAACACATTTAAAGATATTCTTAAAAAAAAAAAAAAGGATAAAAGACCTCTAGCGCTACAATGTTTTGTTTGTGTGTGTTTGACTATAATTAATGGATATTCTTTATCCAAGGTTTCCTTGAAAAGTTACTATATAGATGGTTTTATAGAAATCAACACAGTGTTTCTGCAGCCTTTTGAGCTTTGGACAGGCCTGGCTGATATCCCCTACAAAGTGAGCAAATATGGTCATTTCACCCTAAGTTTTACTCTGCCAATCCTCAGTTGCCCATCAGTGCTGCTCTCCCCAAAGAAAATGCCTGAAAAGAACCATTCAGGAAACATTCTTCTGCCTCCATGATGCAGGAGCACCCTCTTCACTCAGGTGGCTTGTCTGGGAGTAATGGATGGTCTGGATGAAATCATGTACAAGTATAAAATACCAGGAAAAGCCAGTTTTGAGATGGGTAGCCCCCATGAAACTCAGGCTGAACACACCTTGTGCATCTCCCATGGGTACTATTGTGGGGAATGTGGACCTGAGGCTGCATGGATGACAGCAGGAAGGATAGCACTGAGGGCCAGCTCCTCCGGAGGTATTCCCACTGGCCTCTCTGAACATCTCCTGGTGTCCTGGGCCACCTCTGTGAGCTGGATACCAGGTTCGAGATTTACTCCTCTCTGCATGGTTGCTTTGAATTTATTTTATTCCTAGGCAGCTAGTTGGAGTGGTAAATTTATACATGCATTCAGCATTGTCATAGTCATATCTTGCCTGAGGGCATATTGATCCTTGTTACCATATTGACTTGATGCTTTTACATCTGCCAGCAATAGGTCTACACATTTTTTTTTCTACAAAGATTGCACATTTTCCTTCCCCTGCCCCAAATCTCCTTCCACACAGTCTCCTTTTATTAAGGTAAAACAATTTTTTTTTTTTGCTGCAGCTTTTCAAATATGTATGTGTTTGCTGAGGTAAAGGTTGTGCAATGATTTCTGAGTCTAGTGAAAAGAAAGGGTAAAGCAAAATGTTGGAAAAGCAAAACTGGCGACAGAACTTCCTTTCTAAATTATAAACACACAGAAAGCATGTTTTGTATTTGCTTTCCAAAGTGCAAGAAACAAAGCAAAGGGGGAGTTACCTGTTCATTTGTAATTAAACCACTGAAGAAGAGGGGAGTAGTAGCAAGTTGGTCCTTGGCGACCGATACGCTTGCAGTAGCAGAATTTCTTATTTTGACTCATGTTCTCCATATAATTTTAACTATAAAGGTCACTAACAAAAAGCAGATGCTAAAGTGGGTCCAAAATAGTTTTTGCTTAACTTTTAGCATTTACTTAACAGATTACTTATTACAAATCTGACACACAACAGACATAACAGTGCTTTCAAGGAGATTAAAGGATTAGTCACTCACTAGCTTAATCAGATTAATCAGAGATTTTGAACACAATATATAATTCTATCCACAGAAGGGATACTTGATAGCCACATGCTAGCCTAATTTGGGAAGGGATACTAGGGATGGACAGACACAGACAAAAGAGGGCAGAAAAAATTGCTAGTTATCACAAGGATTTTTCTATGTACTGCACTTGTAATACCACTTAGAGACCTTATATTTTCTAGCGGAATTACAAATTCACAATATAACACCAACATCAGCTAGTAGCCTGTGCAAAACTATAAGACAACTGACATAATGTCCTGATATAAGCTTGTGATATTAGTATACAGTAAACATATGTGTGGCTTTTTCCTTATTTAATTTCATATTTGAAAACTTGTTCTTAATTTGTGGGGAGAAGTTCTTTTTTTTTTCTTTTGATGCCATGGCATCCAGGATCTGAAACATAAAGTGTGGGGAAGGACTCTGTAAAATATTAAATGCTTTGTGACAAAATTGGAGGATGCTATTTGATACAGTAAGTTATTCCGAAGTAAAAAAAAAAAAAAAAAGATTCACTGTCATTGTGAGAGCTCCCAAAGCTAGAATTTAAATCTGGTTTTACTTGTGGAGAAATCTAGTATTTTTTAAGAAAACATGCATTTCTCTTCCACATGATTTGAATAAAGGGAAAAGTGGGGCAGAATCTCGGCATATTGAAACTGAGGTTTTCCTGTAGAAGTTACTTAACAACTGCGGTATTTCTATCAACAATTAATAAAGAGAAATCATAGACAACTTTGATATGAGCCCTGTTTTTACTTGTAAAGAAAAAGAGCAAGGAAAAATCAACGTAATTGATGCTATCTTAATCTATCACCCTCTTCTTAACAAAACCCCAGAACGTTCTCTTTTTTTCTTAAAGCATTTTTTTCATTTTCCTGTTTTTTCTCCATTTTTGGCATAGTGACCTTAACAAGTTCCTTAACATTTCGGAAAGCGTCGGTCTTGTGTCTGAATCGTATCTCCTTGACATCCAGTCTTCAGAAAAGAAGCACTTTTAAGAAAGAAACAAACAAATTAATCTCCATGTGCTTCAGGAAAGACACTGTAGTTGGAAGTAGGCCAGGTTTTCACTCTGAAGGATGCTCTGTGCTTGGCAAAGCCCAGAAATGTGTGTCTGCAATGGCTCTTCTGCTAAGATTTTAAGATTTAATAATTACAGTTCTTTAAAGGAGGAACTGCAGCTTAGTGGGAACACAGCGGCTAACAAGGGAAAACCATGTTACCGGCAATTAAGCGTTTGTTATGCAGAAACTGCAAAAAGAAAACTGAACTCTTGGAGAGAAACGCTCAAACTGTGCAATCTGGCAGCCTGTACCCAGGGTCATGCGTGTGGTACATGTATTAAACGAGTCGAGGTGAGCGTCTGTGCCACGTGCAGGCTGCCAACGCTCCCTTCTCTCTCAGCGAAGAGCGACTGGAGGATCGCTCTTTGCCGAGAGGATTCAACAAACCTATTTACAGTGGTCCACCCATACGCTCAGCATTTGCCATCGCCTCTCCAGCGGCTGCCCCGTTCCCTCTCCCAGCCGGCCCCAGCCCCGGCGTGGCTCCCTGCGGCCAGCTCCTCTTCCCCCAGCCACGGCAGCCCGGTTCCAGCCATGCAACCCGTGGCAACCAGCATCCCATCACTGCTCTCCGACAGGAGAAACACAGACACAAACACAAAGCTGCCTTTGGAAAAACAGCAATTGTGCACTCAGGCTTTGCTTTAAAGAAAGAACATGCTGAATTAAAAATGTGCCAAGAACAACCAGGATGGCATTGCTTTATTTTCACAAAGAAGTCTCTCCTAATTGCACGTTAACTGTCTTTTCGCGAACAAACTTGTTTCCACCTAATGCTGACAGCCGCAGGAGCCCGAGTGTATGTGTGTGCCGGGGGGGGGGGGGGGGGGGCTGATTTGTGGCAGTGTCTGTACATCTCGTGCCTGTGCTGATGGAATTATTGTTTATTTTTTTAATTTTCAGAGGTAGGTTGATGACAGCTGAAGAAGACTGTATTTGCTGAAGAGCAGCATGATGGTAGAGAGGAGCGGAGCTCCTGAGGGAGATCTAATGGTGCCTCTCCTTCCTGCACAGAGATAAAGACTTATAATAAGCGTGTATGTTCACCATCTGGCTCTGTGCATGTGGTCCTTATGGAGGCGAAAGCAGCACAATCTGTAAATGATCAGGAGCCATCGCACTCTCTCCAGAGAATCCACGATGCAATCAAGGTGACAGATGGCATGGCCGCTGCTGTGGCCTCATGGAGAAGATCAAAATCACCTTCAATAAACTCTGACTGAAATGGGCATGAGCACCTCAAAAAAGTCAGTTTGTCAGTCAAACTGCGACAGCAAGCTGCATTGGGGAAACATAGCGGCCAGCTCTCTGTTTTCAATCGTTTCCGTCTGACTGAGCCTGAACTATGATCTTTCTCAAATTGTCCTTTCTGTTTAGCTGAAGCAGGCCAGCAAATTGCCAGATTCATAGCTTTATTGAAGGAAATTGAAAACATGATGTCCTCAATTCAAGGGACAAACAGCTGGCAGGTGCTTGGACACCCAAGCACATAAAATGGACCCCTAGTCTTTTGGACAAGTTTTTCCAACTTTTGTCAGAATAAATATAGATATATAATAAAATAGATATAATAAAATTCCAATTTAGGCAGGGTTTATCAGGCATTAGCTGACAGCAATTATATGGCTGCAAATGAACGTTGCGCTACGTATCAAATGCTGGGTTTTGCCATTTACACTAAAAATGCCATATCTACTGCTAATTATAGTGATTTTTGTTTCCCCATTTTTGGATGAACATCTTAGTATAGCCTTTTTGCCGTGGCTGCTTATCAAGTATAAGCATTAAGGGCCTGATCCGGCAAGGTTCCCAAAACCCCTGACCAGGTGGCTCAGCACCTTGCAGGATCAGCCTGACCCTCCGAAGCACTCAGCTGCTCCCTGGCAACTGGCCCCTCTGCCTCCACCCACACCCCCAGCAGCCCCAAACATTGAATTCCCATCCCCGCGCTGGCGGGGAGGTACCTACCAGGCATTTTCTGTTATTTGTGTAACTGCATGAGCAGCCAAGGACTAGGTGAGCTTCCCTGAATGCAGTGGTGAAGAAACATATCCATTCCTTTTTTTTTTCCTAATTCTTTCTACTTTTTGTACTTTTTTTTTACTGTGTCCTTGGCTCGATCAGCTCCTTTTTTTAAGGGAAGCTAAAGTAATGCACTTCTCACTGTTTTCAAGCTTGCATGTAAGGGTTTCCAGGCTGAAGCCCTATCACCAGGCTGAAGTAAGAAGGACACACTGCGAGGTGACAGAGGAAGAGAAGGGCAGCCTTCCTCCTGCCTGCGGGATGCTGCCCCGAGACCTTCCGGGGGCCCACCGCTGGTCTGCTTCTGTACGAGAAGTGGATCGACGGCTGCGTCCCTGCTCTGTGTGGCAGATGGTCACTGTCTTTCTCGGTTTGCTTGCTTGCATGTTTGGTTTTCTACCACCACATTTTAAAACGTCCCTGTTGCCCTTAGCCTTTCCAGCCACTCATTTTTAGCTTTGTTACTCATGAAATATTCTAGAAAGTCCTTTGGCCTCGTTCAAAGTCTGTTAATGACAGTGACTCTTTTCATAAACTTCTCTGGGTTTGAATAAATCCTTGGCACTTACTTCTCTGTACCACAGAGCGTTATCAAAGGCAAATTTTTAAATTTTATTTTTCAGTTGGGTGTGGAGCATGGGTCATGTTTTAAACTCCATGTTCCTGTTTCATCTGACTGATTTTGCACCTATAGCCGACTATCCTGGGTTGCACATTTTACGTCTGCAAAATAAGTAAATAGGTTGCCTTTGTACTAGCTACCCCATTCCTCTCTACTAATATGACTGTTTGCATGCATGGGAGAAGAGCTATGCTCCCTCTCACCAGTACGCAGACATCAAGAGACTGGGACAGAAATGGCCCAGTGTAAGCCCATCATTTTCACCACACAGAATGGTATTTTGCTAGTCCCGCACTCTGGGAGTTAGATAAAAAGGCAGTGGCAAAACCTTGATCTGACAAACCAAGAGGTGCTGCTAGGAGAATGAGGAGGGAGTTTTAAAGCTAAATTCCTGAGGGTTTCTGCCCTCGCTATTGAAAAATTTGATTTGGGATTACAAGGTCTTGCATTGCTTTTTACTGTAATGTGGTACCAGGAAGCACAGCAGACCAGGTATATGAACAACTTCTCCCCGAGATGAACCTTTTCACAGTTGACTGTGCTGTTGGTGTCCAGTTCATCCTCAGGGAAATGTCTGAGTATTGCACGGACATTTCCTATGGTGCTGTTCCAAGATGGAGCTAATATATCAGTGTAAAATATCCATGTACACTCAATAGTACTGTAAGCTTGAGGTTCTTCTGTGGACCTTGTCAAAACATCTGCATATCTGACATCTTTATTACGGCAACCAACGTGTGTGGTGAGACACTAAGGCATTTGGACACTAAGATTTTGAAACTAAGGTATTTTGAAAAATTAATGCACTTGTCACAAGTGACAGTGACTTGGGGTCTCTCTAAGTTGTAGCTAAACCTTGGTAGTTTTCTGTCTTCGGACTATCTCCTCGCTCCTATTTTATTTGTTGTTTGTTTCTCACACTGATCACAAAGGGAGTAGCAGGGAAGTCAGCTTTGCTCCTTTGGTAAGTAAGGCAAAGTCTAGGTCGGGTAGCTTGGTTGACAAGCCTCAGCCTACAGCTACGCTGTGGAGAGCCCTCGTTACAGGGTGTATTTTCCCCTACCTTGATCTTCAGAGGGTCCCTGCAAGGACTCTGTCTCCTGTTGGAGGAGAGGCCTGAATGGGTTCCTGTGTGGGAAGATGAAGATGAAATCACCTTCCCAGACTGTTTTGAGTATAATGAATGGTTTTACTTTTTGTTTAGTAGGTGACATAATGCACGTCACATAATGCACAGCAAATTTGAATAAATATCTGCGTTAGATCAATGGAGAAAAAGCCAGGCCTGATAGAAATTTGCCACTGCACAGCTGAGAAATCTGGAGGTCTTTCCCCAACGGTGTGAAGTTTCGCTTAATGCATAGAAATTTGATGTCATATATTACAAGCAGGAAAAAAGGATAGGTTTGTAGATAATTGAACAAAGTGAAGGGAAATTTAAGGCCAGAAATGCTTTTGTCCTTGAATGTTCTTTTATCGTATTCCAAATAGGGACTCCATGTCATGGACCTGTGAATACAAAGACTGCTTTTAAATCTCTGCTTCTTGCATGACTGACACTTACAATTCAGTAACATCTTTCAAGACATCCTTTGTGCACATTTATTTCAAAATAATGTATTGAACCTGTAAAATCTTATTAGAATATTTTTGCTGCAATTACACTCCCATATTATGTGATCAACATTTAAGTTAAGTTGATTGTCCCTTGTTTTAATATGACCTTATACCACAACAGAATAAATACAATGACAGTCACTGTCTGAAATTAAACAGTTTTATACTATGTATTGTGGGTATTTTGTACATATTGATGGAGGGGATAGCTGATTGAAAAAGGAAAATGTTTTGTTTTCTAGAAGAAAAATACAGAATTTGGAGCCTAGCAACGTTGCCTGGGGAACGCTTAATAATATTGCCATGCCTGCCACATACCAGGGAAATGAACTTCCCGGCTATGCCTGGAAACCCGGGATCGCTCCTTACCCTCCTTTTGTTTGTTTGCTTGCTTTATCTCATTGACCCTCATTGTAGTTAGAAAAACATATTGCTTCAATCTGTTTTAGAAATCATTTAAAATGGAAGGAAATCAGGAGAAGGGGAATATCGGCATAGAGCAACCCACTCTCAGGAGTGGAGTCTCAGTTCAGGGCAATTTCCATTCCAGTTCCCTGGACAGCTTTATGGGGAAATGGGATGTTCTACTTCCATGGTTATCACCGCAGCAAAGGCAGTGAAATACCCCCTTAAGAGGAGGTCAACAGAGTCCGGTATCAAGAGTAGGATGTTTCAATGGAGAAGAGAAGATGAGAAAATTGAAATAAAGGATTGAGTTTGAACAACAATACCAGTGCTTCATACATACATCTAATGAAAGTACCTCATAGAGGGGAAAAAATAATTCATAAACACAGCAGATATCTTGTGCATGTGGACTAACATGAATTTCTCGCATTACTCTGACCAGCTATCACCAGAAAGAGGGAATGACTATCATAATGTTCTGCTGTGAATTTTTCTTCTAAAATTTCTTGAATATTTTATGTAGTCTGAATGGTGGATATGCTGGGATCAGCAGTATGAACTGAAATATAGAGGAAATCAAACTAGTATGGAGTGGCTATTTGGAAGTATTTGGATGTGTGGATTAAGATTGCTAAAGTTCATATGGGCAAAAAGGGGATGTTTTGTATTCAATTTTTTCTTTCATGCATGTGGACACAGAATTACCATCACAAAAGGCAGACAGATACATTTGTAGATGGTATTAAATACCTACAAAAACTATACCCCTATTTAGAAAGGTCATTTACATAGTGGTCTCAACCTGATTTCTAATTGTTCATGTATCGTTATTTGAACATAAAATCCTGTAATTTCTCCTGTGGTAGGAGGAAATTAGTGAACTCAGAATGGTCTATCTAAAATCAGAAATCAGCAGATGAAAATATTCAGTACAACTGTGGTGTAATAGTGTTATGAATGTACCACATAGCCCTCAGATCATTATGTACTTGCATTACTATTTTGACAGCAACTGCTACATCTGGGTGGTAGGTAGGGTCTGCTGCTACCTACCTGCAGCTCCACCAGAGCCAAAGAATGGAAGTCCGATAAGAGGAGATGCATTGCTTTGTATGATAAAAGGTACTTTCTTTGTCTGGCAAACCACTCCTTTTGTATGCACATCAACCAGATGGCCATTTCAGTTTGTCTCCGGCTGTGAATCAGACAATATGGCAGAATTAAGGGAAAAGCAAAACCTTCCCCTCCACCCCTCCTCTCTGTACATAAAATTAGAAATCAACAACCTTTAGGGAGATTTAATTTTAATACTTCATTTCTCTGGTAATTTAGGGACTTTTGACTTGCTCAGTCAGTTACCGTGCATCACTCTCGTTACGGTGTGACTGGATAAATGCTTAAGGACCATGAAATAGAAAAAAAGGGAGTAAGAGATTAAGTAACAAAAGAGGTGTGAGAGGCAGTGGTTATTAAAAAAAAGGGCTAATTTTGGTGCTTTGATTTGATACAAACTACATTTTGCATGGTGAAATTCCTGATGATGCTACATAGACAGCGACTGCAGTTCTCTTTCATATCATATCAAGAAGTCTGGGGTCTTGTAGGATTAAACACAGGAAGTTCTTTGCTGATGGTCTATGCTGTTTTATCCTACACTGGAGTTCCTTCTGTGAATTTTGGGCAGCCACGTCATTACCCTGAAGAATTTGCTGAGAATTTGGAGAACCAACTTGTTTCATGACTGGGAGGTGAAAGGCAGCTACCCCACTGCAGGCAGCTCCCACACAGTTGGGGAATGTTACATGCTCTTGATGTCTAAATCTGATGGGTTCAGCTGGAGAGGAAGAAACAAGGTGAGGAAAGAGGGTCAGCAGAAATCTCAGTAAAACTAAATCTCCAAAAAAGACTGAAATCTGCAACAGGAGCCCTAAGGACCTTGGCTGTTGGACTTCCAGGCCAGAAAGGTCTTATGAGGTTTACAGAGACCTAATGTACACAGCATGTAGCTGTTAACATGATTTTGAGCCTCCTGACACTGTTCATTTGACTTATTTGGCACAACTGTGTGCATAAAATTTAAAGACAGCTAGAAAGTGACCCAAAGCCACTATGCCAGAAAAAACCTCTAGTCCACGGAAGGATATGGCAGGTATATATTAAGTCCTATATTTGACTGGGGTTAATTTTGCACTTTTCCAGCTACTGTACCAGAAATATTCAAGCGTATACATACTGATTTTGGCACATCTCTCAACACAAAATTATCTGAGTACCAGTAACTTTTGCAACAATATAGTGATAGCCACATGCACTTGTGAAGAGACGCATTCCTCATTGAAGCAGAGGAGATTGTTCTTCCTGTATAAAGCATGTATCCATATTTTAGCAACTGCTAAAACTAAATCCATGGGTTGAGTCTTCAGTTTGCCTGCTGTTTTCACCTACTAGTAACCAAGGTACTTCAGGTGTTTCTCTACTGTGCGAGTAGAAATACTCGCTGTGAGTACAAGCTGACCCTTGGAGAAACTCCCTGTTAAAAAGAAGAAAGTCTGTGCCTCAGGCAGTTTCTAGAGAGCTCAGTTTTAAGGACAGGACAGTAGCTGGTCTATAGATGTAAGCTTATAACATCCTCTTGGCTCATAGATCTCCAAGAATGACCTTGGAAGTTTATGTAAAATTAAAGGATAGAAGAGGTCCTATGAAATAATGAAACTGGGCACTCTCAGGATTCTCCCTACAGTTGGAAAAATTCCTGTTGACTTTGGTTAAAACAGAGTTTCAAATCCTGCTCTAAACCTTTAGTTAGCAAACACTGTAACTGCATTCAAGTGACACTTAATGGCGAGGGCAGTGGAGAAGAGCACTTTCCCATGCATCCCTTCTTGGCCACTTTGAATTTATGCCAACAGTGACAACAAGCAATTGTATTTCATGGTTTCCTCCATGTTATATATACCAGGCTTAAGCCTGACTTTAATAAAAATCACACAGTATTCCATCTATACGTACCAATTTTGCCAGAAACTGTGGGAAGAAAACAGCAGTAAAAAACATTTGGGAACATATAATTTATTAGTGAGTACCACTCTACACAGGAATAAGGGAATAGGTTATAAATAACTCAATTTCAAGAGAATTTGGGACGTTTTACACCTTTAATTATTTATCCTAAGGCTCTGGAAATTAGATTTCCTGGGGCTGGCTGCTGTTGTAGTGAAAGTAAACATAAAAACAGGCAAAAAATGAGACATTCTGGAGTTTTGAAATGATTAGTTGCAATTCTTGTGTATTAACTTGTGTTAAGAAAATAGCGTGAGGGCCAGCAGACATTTTACTAATGTTTGGTGGGAGATAGCTTTTGCCCCAAAAGTTTAAGGGTCAACTTGCCAATGCAAGGAATGGATAAGATAGAATAAAAAAATAATAATTATGGTTTTACAGGAATGAACATTTGGTTTTATCCAGAGATACATGAAAAATCTCTGCTGCAACTGGAATTGAACTCTGGAATGTCAGATATATACTGCCAAATAAATATTGACCATACAATATCTGCTTATAAAATCTCATGAGTATAAAATTGTGACTAAAATATTCCACATTTTCTGCTAATGAGGCAAAAATTCCAGAAAAAAGTTGTATGAAGTTGTATGTTACTTTTAAAATTAGTTTTCCAGGTGGGGAAAGACAAAAGGTAGAAGAAGCAAATGCTCAAATAGCTTATGAATTTTCTCTCCTTGTCTCAAGACTTGTATTCTGAAATTTAAACACTTACGCTAAAGGGTCTTGATTTTCAACAGCATTTGATACCCATTTTCAGCTTTACGTTAGATATCTTTCACTTTACAAGCTTAAGTTTTACCTGTTCTTTACTGTGCCTAGATCAAGTAAGACATCCATTACAGTCTGAATGCTGTGAGATCCTTGAAAAAT
>VYZW01026827.1:4543-31971 GCA_013401315.1 Balaeniceps rex
CGCAGTGGGTGAACTATGATGAGGATGAACTGTGTGTAAAGATGCAGTTGGCAGATGGGATCTTTGAGGCCTTAATCAGAGACACTGTTGATGTACTGAACCAGATAAATGAGAAACAGCGGAGATTGCTGCTTGTCTGACAGTGCTGAAAATAAACTTACAGCTGCGTAACCACTGAGTCACGGGCCTTTCTGACTCCTGACGTACTCTCCACCCTGCAAGCGCTGCTGCTGGACTTCCATGCGTGGGGTTTTAAAGGCAGTTCAGATGTGATTAAAGGAACCTGAATTTGCATCCACTGCCACTAGAAACCTCACACCGGATTTATTGTTCGGAACAAGCTGATCCCTCACTCGAGGCTGTATCGTGGAGTGTTCAAAACTGTTCGTGTGCCAATGCAGTTATGCCACATAACTGTCAGCAGCTGTCTGGAGCCCCAGTCTGGAGCTTTGACATATTCAGCTTGTGCTCTGAAAGGGTTGGGTTAAGTTGGGATATTGGCTGCTTTGCTGGAATGGCTGTCAGCCATCAGTACTCGACTTGTCTTTAGGAATGTGAGTAATTTGGAGAAGAAAATGTTTGATCAGGTTTTAGTCATAAATGGAGACTTACCGTACTAAACAGTGTTATAATCTTAACACCTCTTCTCCTGCAGCCCTAACAATGTGCATTGGTTTCTTCTGCTCCAGAGCCCATTTAATTCCCTTCTCTGTGAAGTTGGTTTTCATCTTTCTTCTGTGATGTGGTACCAAGTATGGTGCCAGCCAGTACAGGGAAATTAGATGATGTTGCTTTCTGCATTCAAGTAAAGAATTCTTGCTGCTTTTCTTATGTAACTTGCTTCAGTCCTGAGGTGGAGCAAGATAAAGGCCGCCTAATGTCCAGCGTGAAAGATGAGTCCATGGACAACTTTCCTCCTACCGTGTAGCACTACTTCTCTTCCTGGAGCACCAGCTGCTCCCAGATAATGGATCCTCAGGATTTTCTCAGGCATGAGACATGCAGGAGTGGAAAACGTTTCCTCACAAAAATTTGGCCTTCAATCCCTCAGCTTCCTCCCTTACTGTCACCTAATAAATCGGAGAAGCCGTTACTTGAACAATTTAGAGAATAGAGTGTATTCACCAAAGAAAGCAGTGTCCAGTGCTTGACTGTCTGCATGTTTTGTGCTTGTGGGTTTTTTTATTTATTTTCAGATAATTTATTAAGTGGGCTATGGGAGAGTGTCCTGTGCAGTTGGCTGCACTGTCTTATGTTTTGAGACAACCGAACTTGAGGAAGCATCTGTTCTGGAAACTTCCAGAGCCCCGTATTCTTCGCATAGCTTCTTGAGGCAGATACAGAGGGGGAAGGTAAGAAGAACCAAACCTCAGTGACCAGGGGTGGGAAGCAAAGGCAGGACTAGGAATGGACCTTCACCGCACCTGATTCAGAGCCAATAGAGAGTTGAGGGGACTGAGATGAGAAATGATGTGAAAATTCCCTGCTCCATCTGTTTCCTTCCTTTCACAGAACTTCTAGGCCATGAGCAGCTGTTAGTGGTTGACTCAGTGCTGGGTTCAACTGCAGTGCCCTGCTGAGTGCTCGTTCCTAACCTGTCCCTCCCATCCTTCTGTTTTTCTTGGAGGAACACAGACAATCTGGGGTCAAATGTTGATGCCTTAATAGTGGATGTCCCTGTTTGCTAACCTGGGATGAGACCCAGAGGAGCGTCACATTCTCCAGACACACTGGAGTGCAGAAAGACACTTTGAAGCCCTCAGAGGTGCCCCAAAGATGCTGCAGCCCACAATAGGCGTGGTGGGGAGTTCTCTACCATTTTGTTCATCTGCTTGGTTCTTGGGCTTCCTGCTAGGCATACCTCTGCTACTGCTCCATTTTGGTTTTTTGTTTTTGTTTGGTTTTTTGGTTTTTTTTTTGTTTTTTTGTTTTTTTTTCTTTTTGGAAAGCTATCATTGGTATATTTGCATTTTGCACAATGACACACAGCTGGTAATTCTTCAGGGACAGCGCTGGGAAATGTTGGATTTGTCAGAGGTCCATGCAAATTCTCAGATGTAGTATTGCCAGCACCTCACTTGTGAGTTAATGGTGAGCCATATTCATGGGAGCTTAACGAGTGGAAGAACAAGGAGGAGGTCATGGTGTATAGGAACGCCTCCAACGGGCATATGTGTGTCTGTCTTTCAGTAGTGGCCCTCCTGGCTGACTGGAAGTCAGATGGTCTTGGTGGAGCATTGTTCAGCTTTTTTTTCCTAAGTGATTCACTTGTCCATGTAAAATGTCATGATGCTGAACCAGGAAACTCTCAAATGCTTTAGAAGTAAACTAAAGCTGCTGCATTTAACACAGCATGGTGTCGCTGGCTGGGTCACCACCTCAGATTCCCTTTCCTGTGTGTATCTTCTTCAATAGTGAGGATTGCTATTTTTATAGGTAGCAATTACGGAAGGAAGGCAGAAACCTGCAGCGTAGGTTTGTGGCTGGAGTATCAGAGAAACAAAGTTAGTTTCTGTCCTGTAGATACCGTGGCCAGTGCTGAGAAGGTTGCCCTGTATCCCCAAGGCTTTTTGGCTGTTCTGCAGGGCTGGCATGGCTTTTCTGGTCTGTCCACCAGCAGGGAGAAGGTTGTACAGTTGGCCTGCCAAGGTACCGGGGACCATTGGAGATCGAATGCCTGTTGTCTTGCTGGCTTAGATAGCACTAGTGTAGTACCCTCAACAGAATCAGTAACTATTTTTACAGCTGTTTGGGCAGAAGGAAGCTGTGTCTAAGTAATAGCTTTATTCCTTTGCAAACATCACCATTTATTTTTGGTAGCAATCCTTGCTAGGAGCAACCCTAAAAAGACTTGAACATACATGACATCTCAATAGCTCAAGTGTGTTGAGTTACCTTGAGTTGAGTATATACTCCAAACCTTGAGTGTGTTGAGTACTTGTGGGACTGATGATTACTGTGATGAAGCAATGGTCTGTCTGGGTCGTGGCTGGTAACGAGGAGGTATGGGGAAGCCTAGAGTCTCACAAACAGGCTGAACTCTCTATTTCTCTCCTCTCCTCAACCTTCCCACTGTAAGAACAATATGATATTTTGGGGTCCTGGTTATGTTGGTGCAACCACGTTAGAAGGTTCAAGGCTGAGGTATTTTTCTGAGACCTGTAAGCTGTTTGGGGCAGTGGCTGTCATCACTGGGGAGATGTGGTTCCCTCTTTGGAAGGATCTCAGTGCCAGGTGGGAAAGCCCAGGCTTGTGAGAACAAGGAGCGCAAGTACCTCTCTCACAGCAGGATGCTTCCTGAGCCGAGCTGTGGAATTCTGCCTTTCAGAAAAGGCTTGTTGCTCACAAGGTGGAACAAGGGATTGAAAAATCCCATCTTGTTCACTTTCCTTTCTTGAAAAAGTGGCCTTAGCTTTTTGCAATACTTGAATAAGTGTGTACCTGCAGAAGATCTCCAGTAGCACAGTGATAGACACCTTTTAAATTACTATTTCTGCGAGGAACTGCGTGCAGTTCCGACTTTCATATCCCTTTGCTACCTTAAGAATATTAGGAAAATAAAGTACTTTTCAGCAGAGACACAGTTGAATCTTATAAGGTATTTAGTGCATCTGACGTGTTTACAAATCAACTAAAATGGAGAAAAGCAAACTATTGAACTTATTTGTAATTTAAACATTAAATGCAAAAATATATACAGATAAAAGAGGAATACTGTAATTAACTTGCATTTACTAGTTTTTTCCTTGACTTTGCAGAGCCTTTTGATACACATTTGCAAAGCCGCCTTTTGGGAGGCTTCATCTCCCTCTGTACTGTGTTGTGGAGATGCTGAAAAGAAACCCGTTTACTGTGTATGTGTAAATAACCTGGTAACTTGGGTTTTGGGCCAGTTTCAGCCAATGTTCACATCCAGAGCAGCTTTGCACAGTAGACAGACCCAAGGATGTGGAGGGTTTGGGGGTTTTTTTGTAATTAAAAACTGTAAAATAACCAGGGTGGTCCCTGTGTACACCATTGTACATATCTTTGTAACTGAAATGTACTTTAAGAGAACAAAAGGTGTAAATAAACTGATTTATAAATTAATCTTGTTTCCTGGTTCTTTATAAAATGGAGCTTTTATAATTACCCAAATGGTTGCTAATTCTGAAGGTGTCCTGGAGATTTGTCCCTTGTATGTTCCCCTTTCTGTCTGATGCTGTACTTGGGATGCCAATCACAGTCCACAAAATCCCATTAGAGTTGCCTTACTTATAATCATAACATTGTTAGAATTTCCTTATTGTTAAAGCCGAGTGTTGATAAAAGCAAAAACAGAAAACAGCATTGCATAATCATTGCAGGGGAGTGCACTGCATGATCTGTCGGAGAAAAATTAGTGCTTGCACATGTTTATTTAAAATAGGTTTTAAAAACTCATGGTTTAAAATATTTGGGGGGGGAGCTATTTTTATGCTAAACAACAGTCTTGGAATTAAATTCTTCAGAGCCTCAGCCTTGTTTCAGATCCCTCAATTAGGCTCCTAAATTGTTACAGCTGCTGTTAACAGCACTGATCACTTCTTCACTGAGGGGTCAAAGGTTGTTCCCTGGAAACTTTATGTATTGGTGGAACTTTCCTAAATCTTTGCTGTTTCCTTTCCAGGGAAAAAAAAAAAAAAAAAAAAGCCCACCACAACCCTGCTTTAACATGTGAAAGGTCCCAGAGCTCTGTAAGAGGGCGGCTGAACAGTCACAGTGCCAAACCACAGGCGTGCAGGCACGTGGCGAACGAGTGGCAGCGTGAAATGTGTAAGAGCAAGCATGTTTATCGAGCCTCCTCAGTGCCTACAGCCACTGCTGCTCCTGTACCTCTGCTGTGTTTTGGTGCCATTTATTACCATACAGCCCAGCAGAAAAGGCTTTGCTTTCCATTTACTACAGATGTCTACAAAACCCAGTGGTGGTCTTTCCAGCTTGGAGGATGCTGTGTGGCAGTCTACTCCTCACCACTCTTCTCTGCCTGGGAGAGGCATATGCATCATACGGGGGGACGGGGGGGACCTGTGTGAACAAAACCGTTGCAAGGGCTTTGCACTGTGCTGAGCAGTTGTTTGCTCTTTGCTTTGCCTTAGCAGAGGTACCTCATCCTGGAGGAAGACTTGATGTACTCAGACTTTAATTACGGAAGCAGCTTTGCTGCAGTCCCACAGTGCCAGGATGCGGTAGGACTAGTCCTCAGCCGAGCATGCTGGGAGCACTGTCCACAGACCTTGTTCAGGCAGACAGAAGTACGTCGTAGCCCTCTGAGCTTGGGGGGTTGAACCGGCGAAAGCGCAGCGGTGGGTAGTTTGATGTCCAAGGGGCCAAGACAAAAGTGGTGCTGCAGCCTCTATGCTCTCATTACCTAGCAGCAGGAGAGCCTATGTGTCACTGCTTTCCTTGCCCTGCAGTGATTTTGCTCTGCGAGTCCTGTATTTTTGGACAGTGATCTACTTGCAGCCATCAGCATCCACCCCTGGAAGTGGCTTAGAGTGCATTTCACACTGAAAAAAAATTGATCTGTGCTTTTCTGGCTAAAGAACTGGCTTCCCTTTAAAACAGCTTGAGCAGTGGGAACGCTGCCAACAGCGCTCTGGTGAGTGACACAGCAAACTGCTGCATTGCTACTGCTGTCCTTGCCCAGGATGCCCAGTAATCAGGTTGATGAAGGCTCTAATTTCCTCATTTGCAAGTTTACATTGCTTCACTTTGGCACTGACTTTCTACGGTGGTGTTTGTGCAACTCTTCCCAGAACCCTCAGAGCGCAGTTGCCTTCGACAGCCATTTCACCCATGGACCGGGTGAAATTGCTGGGTTGGGCAATGGCAGGCAGCCGCCTTCCCAACGGCCCGCTGGATTGAGTGGGACTGTTTTGGTGCCTCCCTTCCCAGGTGCCACCCGCTCCCAGGTGCCTCCCTAGGGAGGTGGTGCCAGCTGCAGCCATCCCACGTCCTAAAATGCCTGGCAGAGTGCTGGAGCACTTGGAATGTTGACTGTGCTCCAGACATCGCTGCGCCCTGCCTAGCACAAGGGCTTCTGCAAAGTCCAAGCTCTCATTAACACAGCCCTGAGAAGAAAAGGAGCCGGTGGGGAGCTGCTGAATGCGCACAGGAAGGAGAGGAGGGGGGCTGCCCAGCCGCTGGAACCCAGCCGGGAGCACGGGCCATTGGTGGGCAGGAATGCAGATAAGATGTAATGGAGTTTGAAAGCATAGGGCGCTCTTGGGGGTGCAGGTCCTGTGGGGGAGGGAAAGGTGCCCCACGAGGTCTGGAAACGGGAGCAAACAAAACCCATAGCCCCAGCCCTATGGCTTCCTGCCTCTTCCCCAGTAAGATCTGGCAGAAATTTGGGGGAAAGGAGGAGAATAGAGCTGTCGGGGGGGCAGCAGCCCCAGTTGGGAGGGTGAGGGTTACGCAGGAGCAAGGCATGGGGTGAGATGTTTGGGGGAAGATGCTGCCTTTTGCCTGCCAAGCGTGCTGTGTGAGGATGGCCTGGAGCAGGTCTGGTTGGTTCCTGCTCTGAATGTTTCTCTTGGCTCTAGTTTTCCAGCCCTTTGCTCCAGCTGTGCAAGACCTGCCATGTCCCTTGGGCTGCATTCCCTCCCCAGTGTTGGTTTCAGGTGGCTTCCTCTTGCAGGCTGACGTGTCTGTCACTGCCCCGTGAAATCTAGGCTGACTCGAACTAGGGTTTTGTCTGTGCATTTGCTGGAGGTGGAATTAACACCAGTTCTGGGGAGTGTCCCAGAGATTTTATTTTCTTCCAGCAAAATAAAGGAGGCTGTAGGGGATCCTACCCTTCGTGTTGCTTGGCTTGAGGAGCTCGTCAGGGAGCCTGGTCCAGTGTCCATGTCCTGCTGCATTGCTCTGCAGAGGTGATGGAGCCAGTGCCGCTCGGTGAACCTGAGATTGGGCACACTAGTTCTTGGTAGGTGAGACCTTGCTTATGTTGCAGGAGTACTGCCACAGCAAGACAGGAGTGCTCCATTGTCATCTGCGTGGTATTCTCAGTTTCATGCGCTCCAATTAAACCAGCTGCCAAATAATGATGTGGTAAATCTGGGCGGTGTGGCCTCCTCCGATCTGCTCCTGGAAGCTGGGCAGATGAGCTGGAGTGGAAAATATCTGCTCTGTGCATCCTGGGTCATGGTGATGATTTATGACTTTAAGTAGATCTTAAATTTGCAGGTAAAACGTTTCCTACCCAGACATACCAAAGATGGCAGCAGCTCCTCCCGGTCCCCCCAGGTCCCTCTGAAAAGAGCAAGGGCAGCGTCACTGACGTCCTTTCGAGTAGGGATGAATCAGCAGAGGGCAAATAGCAGAAAAGGGCTGGTACTGCTGTAGTCTCTCTGCAGACACAAACTATGTGAACACATTCATCACATCCTGAGAATGCACCCTGGATTTTCTTTCACGTCTATTGTTATTACAGGCTGGTTGGGCTTGAAAGGTAGAAATCAACTGTATCCGACTGAGCCTGTCTCGCGTAGTCAGCAATTCCCAGCTACCAGTGGGGGCCACAGGGGGCTTTCCTGGTCTTCCTAGGTGTGGGCCCAGCAGAGCTGATGCAAGGTGTGGGAAGCAGTCGGGGTTCACATCCACTCAGTGCGTTATTCCCTGTCTCGGTAAAGCCGCAGAAGCTGGCAGGTTTATCGCGCAGGCGCTGCTAAAGGTCTTGTCTGAAACCGTATCTCAGCGGAGGTGCGACTGCTGCCACCAGTGGAAAAGTGCCACCTGGACTGGAGTGTCCCAGCTGACTTCAGCTGGCTGGGAGGTGACAAGTGGCACAATTTTCACTCACTCTCTGAGGCTGTTTGGAGATGCTAATTGGGGAAATGGGGCTTTGAGAAGGAACACGCTTTAAGTGGTGCTGTGCTCCAGATCGAGGAAGGGCTTCACTGAGTTCATCAGTCCATCTCGTGAAGGCTGGCAAGAGATGGGAAAACTATGGAGCTTCCTCTGCAACTGGTATTTCTGAGGTGCTCACAGGGGAGTTGGATGCAAACTTCTCTGAGCAGCCTCCAAAATGCCAGGGCTGGGTGACGGGGTTCCCATGATTGTATCATGAGTCTTGCCTTGGTTGCGTGTTTTTCTTGGAGTCAGTTCCTGGAATCACACAATTAGGTAGGAACGTGTTCTTTAATTTTCAAGGAAGAAAGTCCATTTCAGGATCTCCCTGTCCTTGAACCTTCACAACTAAAGGGAAGTGAGAAGGTCCTGCGTTGGCTTACCCAGCCATTTTGAGCTGTTGGTGTTCTGCAGCCAGATTCATGCTTTTAAAAATGGACAGTAGAAACCTTTCCCCAATTTCTGAAGCGTGTTCGGCAGTCCTTTCCAGCACTTCAAGGGTTGAATACATAAAAGCCCAGCTGCTTTTTCCTTGTCTCCTTCTAACCAAGCACAGAGGTGATCAGAGTAGTTCTTTGTGTCTGTGAAAATGATCCATTTTGGGTGCACAAAACAAGTTCTGCAGGGCTTAAATGATTTTGGTGAGACCTTAGCAGCCTTTGAGGCTCTCAGCCTGTTGGTGTTGCCCACACCTCATTGACTTCAAGGAGATTCCCGCTGGCTGTTAGTCTGGGAAAGAAGATCTGAGAGCTGATGAGCTTGATGAACTAAAGCCACCGCTCAGCTGCTGCACAGGGACTTGCGCAGCACGGGAACCTCTATGGTGGTCCTTAGCCCATGGCCTTGCTACAGGGGAGTGAAGCACATCTCTTCCCAAAGTTAAGGATACTGAGCTGGGCGCTGAAGGCTTTGCTGTGCAGCGCAGCTGAAAACCAAGTAGGTTCCCAAATGTGCCATGAGAGCCTAAAGCTGAGCTTTAGGGCTGGCTGGGGGCTCAGCAGCCAGGCACCCAGTGTCACCCAGCGCCCATCCCCTGTGCTTTGCTGCCCGCAGGCTCTGCTAGCAGCGAGGGGATGCAAAGCAAGAGAGGACAAAAGGCAGGCAGCACTGGGAGGGCATTTCCGAAACCTCCCCAGACTTCTAGTGCTTCTTGATTTCTTTTAATTCATCTTGGTTATTCTCAAATCCATCTTAAAATGGGTTGTTTCAAAATCTCTGCTTCATCTTTGGCTTTCCATGCGCATGCCCTTTCTCAGGGTGTTCTGCAATGAATGGCACAATTCAAAAATTTGATAAAAATCCAGCTCTTCCCAGCTTGAGGCAGAAGAAAAGCCTCATCTCTTGCTTTGCAGCAGGGTTAAAAGGAAAAAAGGCTATTTGGGCAAGTTCATCCTTGGAAAGCCCCATACCCTGCTGGTGAAGGAGGCTGTTCCCCGGGCAGCAGTGGGGATGGGATGTGCCAGGCTGGCGGCAGGGTCCTTGGCAGCACCAGGAGCCCGGAAGCAGGAGCATCCCCACCCCGGGGCTTTGGGGGATGAGCAATGGCATGGCTCACCTCAAAAGGAGCCAGAACCCTGGGGTGCAGGTTCTTGCCCATCTGCCTTCAGGTTAGATGCTGCTTTTGCATCTAAAGAAAGATTCAAGGAATTTAGTCTCCCTGGGAGGAAGGGGTGAGCTGGGTGGGGAGGATGCCAGTAATTATGCTGGTGCTGAGCACCTCTGTCGCTGTGATAACCTAATCAAGCTGATGAGCCCTTAAAATAAGGACTTTAGACCAGGGTAAAATAATGGTGATGACATCCCTAAGCATGGGGATTTTTGTCTTTTAACCACCAGCTGGATAAAGACAAGTTGTGGCACCTTTCAGAGCAGCCATGCACGGGCCGGGCTGTACCTCTCTCCCTCCTAGCTGGACAGCAAGGTGTGATAATCCCTTAACCATTTAATTACAGCTGGCAGAACTGGAGCAAACCATCTTCTGCCCCATTTGCATCAGCCTGGACCCACGGAGGATACATGGCAGCAATCCCATGAGGGTTGTGTCCGACGGGCTCTGTCCCCCACAGCCAGGCCATCTCAGGGAGTTCTGTAGCTCCCCCAGAGCCATGCCCCGTATGGAGGCCCTTGCCCTCCCCTGCCACGGCAAGGCTTGGCTCTGGCAGGCTCGTTTTTCTAGCATGGCAAGTCCGCCTAAAATACCTAGGGTGGGGCCCAGCACGGCTAATGGCCTTCCTGGGGATGGAGCCAGCAACCAGCCCTCAACAGCCATGGGCATCCCCAGTGCTGGGGGCCCCCTGGCCTCAGGGCGTGAGGAGGGAGCAGAGGGCTGGATTTCAGGGCCGTGTCCACCCTGGCGGTGCCTGGCTCTGCCCCAGGGCACTGGGCAACGGTCACCTTCCGTCCGGGAGCCGGTGACGTGGGTGCGTGCGTGAGCAATGGCACGGCCGGGCTGGCGGGGAAGCTGTGGCCAGACGTGGAGCTGCCTGGGATGGGAGGACTGCTTTTTTTGAGTGGAGGAGCTGGATTTTGGGGCCCCATTGCATATCCTTGTTGCGCATCCCTGGCAGGGTTGTGGCAAGGGCAGCAGGGTCTCCAGGGTCCCCATCCCACAGGCTGTCCTGGCAGGTGCTGCCTGGTGACACTGGCTGACGTCAGGGCGTCCGACCAGGGCGCTGCCCTCAGGCTGGCAGTTCCCCTCAGGGGTGACTGTAATGGTGGCACCGTGGGTTTTGGGCCTGAATCAGCCGCCGTCGCCTTGCCTCACTTTATCAGAATTTTATCATTTTATGCTTTCCGTCCCCTCGCGGGAAGGTAGCGCTGCGGCCTCGCTCGCTTGCCCGGCGCGCTGCCCGAGGAGGGGGAGGGCCTGGGGGGGTATTTGGGGCACCCCCACGGGTGGTGGGGTGTCGGGGGCGTGCTGCGGGGTACGCCGCGGCGCGTCCGAGAGGGGGCGCTGCCGTGCGGGCCGCCTTGGTCCCGCCCCCTCCCCGCCCCCAGTGGGCGGGGCGTGCCGGCGGCCCTAAATGCGGCGGGTGGCGGCGGNCCCCGCCGGCTGTACTCGCCCACTGACCCTTTGGAGCAGCTGGGGACGGGGGCGGAGGGGCGGCTGCTGGGCTCCCCCAGCGCCTGGGCCGTCGAATTCTTCGCCTCCTGGTGCGGGCACTGCGTCCACTTCGCGCCCACATGGCGGGCCCTGGCCCACGACCTCCGCGGTGAGTCCCCGGCCCGGTTGCCCACCCCTGCCCTGTGCCTCCCTGCCCTGCTTCCCCCTCTTCCCCGCATCCCTGCCTGCCCGTCCCATCAGCACCCCCAGACCCTCCCTGTGTCTTTGACCTTGTTCTTCTCCCCTGCATTCCTATCTCTGTCTTCTCCCATCAGTACCCCATTTAATCCCTAGTGTCTCTGCCCCTGTGTCCTCATCAGCACCCTTAAATCCCCCCTGCATCGCTGTCTCTTCTCCTGTCAGAACCCCTAAATCCTCCCTGTGCCCCATCAGTACTCCTAAGTCCCTCCTGCGTCCTTGTCCCATCATCCTCCTCTCCATCAGTACTCTTAAATCCGCCCTGCATCCCTGGCCCTGCATCCTCAGCCCCATCAGCACCCCTCAATCCTCTCTGCCCTATCCTCTGTCAGCACCCTTAAATCCTCCTGCGTCCCTGCCCCAGCCTCCCTGGAGCGTCGATCTGGTGGAAAGGCCCAGGTCCCCACCATGATGCCCAGTCCCCGCCCCTCCCCCCCCCTCCAATGGCCAGGCCCGGCTTAGCAGCATCCCTGGAGCCCCTTTGGCTGCGGAAAGCTCAGGCTGAGTCTGCCCCAGGTATGGGGAGTCCCGCTGCCCAGCCAGACCCTCCCTCAGCCCCACTCCTCCCCAGTGCCTGCAGGGAGAGGCTGGCAGGGCGCTGGGGCCGGGCACTGATCCCAGCTGGTTTGTTCCTGGCTTTGATGTTGGTGCCTGGCCTGGCTGGTGCCCAGCCCCGTTTGGGGACCCACACGCCCCGCTGCCGGGCCCCTCGCCCCGCTGGGGCCCGTCCTGCCTCCCCCGGCATCCCGGGGTGCGCACGGCTTCTCCCTGTTATTGAGCTAATTGATATAGCGCAGTTGCTGCTGGGTGAGTCAGGGTGCCGGCCGGGGCGGGCATCCCGTCTCTCTGAGGGGATGCTGTCCCTCCCAGGGGATGCCATCAGCACTCCCCAACGGGGCAGGATGTGAGGAATGGGGTGCGCGCCCAGGCCCTGCAGGGGAATACTGGCTCTTCTGGTCTGTCTCCAAAACGGGGTCCCCCCAGGGCTTGCCACTCTGCAGGCTGGACCGCAGATGGGGTGCCCACAGAGGCAGGGTGGGGAAGCCACCCCCATGCCGCTCAGCATCCTCGCTGCTGTTCCCACGGGCGGATTTTCGCAGGAGTGGGCTGGACGGGGAGGATGCCAATGCCAGAGTGACCCGTGGGCACCACGTGCCGATGAGTCCAGGAGCGTGTCTGGCTTCCTGCGGCAGGGCTTGGCACTGGCCCTCCTGTGCCACTGGTGCCAGGGCAGTGGGAAGTGGCTCGTCTGCCCTGTCACCTACGACACAGGATGGTCCTAGTGGGTCCCCATCTCCGGCAGGTTCCCACGTAGGGTGGCATGGGCTCCATCCGTGTGCTGGCGCTGCATCCCTCCCCGTCCTGCTCAAAGGAGAGGCTGGGTATTCTACAGCTTGAGTCCTTTATGCTAAAAAGAAGCCATTTCAGAACTTTTATCTCCATTTTGCTGCTGGCTTTCAGAGCCTGCTGCTTGAAATGCCTCCATGCCCCCTTTTCTTCCTCTCTGTTTTACCCCAGGGACCCACTGGTCCTCCCCAGGGAGGTGGTGGTGGAGGTCGCAGAAGGGGGAGCAGATGGGCACCTGGGCAGGCTCCGCCACAGTGCCCCGGCTACTGGTTTTGGGTTGTTCCCTCTCGGTTATTGACTGTGTCCTTGGTCTGGGGTGAGACGAGCTGGAGCCCATGTTCTTTGCTCTCCCCGAGCTGTGGTTAGCCATCCCTCCCCTTTTCCAGGCAGCCTCTTCCCGCTGGGGCAGAGGCTGGGCAGGCAGAACCAGACAGACAGGCAGCCGCCAGCAAAGCTGCCTGAACTCCAACGCCAACGAGGGCAGGGCATGCAAAGCCTGGTGCCGCCTCGCACGGCTTTCCCCATGCTCCTGCTGCCTGAAAAGTAGGGCACCAAACACCAGCGCAGACTGTGGCTTTGGGTATTTGGGGCTTGGAAGCCATCGGTTGGTCTCCCCACGAGGGGCGAGTCATGATTTCGGGGCCGGGAGGAGCCATGCCACTGGCACAGTGAGAGATCCCTGCCGTCTCTGCAGCAGTTGTGGGGAGCGGGGCGGGTTTTGGGGCCGCAGAGGGGCTGACCTGTGCTGACTGCATCCTCTGTCCCCGCAGAGTGGAGGCCTGCAGTGATGCTGGCGGCTGTCGACTGTGCCGACGATGCCAACCAGCAAGTGTGTGCTGATTTTGGGATAACTGGCTTCCCCACACTGAAGGTAAGGGCTGTGTGCGCCGGGCACTTGCCAGTGCCCTGGTTTCCCTGTGCTTTGCTTTTTGGCCTGTCCCACTCTTGCTCAATCAGATTGACAGTGTTATTGCACCAAAATACTCCCTTTGGGGCTTTGCAGGCTGGAGCTGTTTCACCCTTCCCCAAAACATAGCTGTGGCCGGGCTGCAGCCAGTGCAACTGCCAGGTGACGTAGCAACAAGGAGGGAGAAAACCAAAATGCTTCTTCGTGGTAAAACGTGGAGGCCGGATCTCTTCTAAGATGGGGGAGAGTCCGAAATCTTAATTGGAAATGCCTGGGAAAGGCTGCTGGAGGGCAGAGAGCAGTTGCAGGTGCAGGTTTTGGAGGAGGGTGCAGGGATGCTGCGGGAGTCTGCACAGGGCTCTCCTGGGAGCCTCCTGCGGTGGCTGGCGAGGTGCCATCCCTCCTCCTGGGCCCATGCCCGGCCCCTTAGCTGTGTCAATACTGCTGTTTCACAGCGTTTCCCACTGCAAACAGAGCCTCGCTTCAATACAAGCAATAAAGCTGAAGCACTCCAGGTGCAGGCAGCGAAAGCCAGGATCACCTTGAGACAGAAGAGGGGGTGATAAGGGTTTCATCAGACATGCCCTCAGTCCCGGCTTACACGCTCAGCCCAAGGTGGGGTCAGATTTGGGGGTTTGCCAGCAGGTTGGCTTGTGCCCCAGCCCTGCCCTGGGGTCTCACTGAGCACCCACCGCCTGTGGGACATTGACTGAAACATCTCCCAGAGCAGGGAGGTGTGCTGATGTGGCAGTACCACGAAGTTACTTGTTTCGCATCCCCTGTCCCTGCCAAACACCTTTTGCAAACAGCCCGTGCTCCCAGCCCAGCCTGCAAAGCAAACACCTGTCTGACACAACCCGGTTTTGCTGCTTTGGCTCTGCTGTGGGCACTGGAGCTACTGTGGGAGGCCAGGAGTGGGGAAGAATCCCCTTCTCCCACTTTGTGAGAGCTCTGGAGCAGGGAGACAGCAGTTTGCCGGACTGAAAAGGTCCTGGCTGCCTCCCTGGGACCCCTGGAGACGCCTGCCCTGCTGCCTGCCAGTGCTCAGCCCCTGGCTGGATGTGGCTCCCAGCCCATGCTTGCGTCCCTCCCCTCCAGGGAAGCCCCGCAAGATGGGGGCATGGCTGGGAGCTCCCTCTGCAGTGGCTGGTGTTGGTCAGTGTGCTGTAACCTTGTGGAGAAACTCGGAGCCGGTCCGGGGGGAGCCTCTGCCTGCTGGGCTGGGCTGCACTGCCTCCCTGTCCCTGCCTCCAAACACCCTCACTCCAGTTTCCCCTTGTGGTTTTTTTTTTCCCTTTCAGTTCTTCAGAGCTTTTAGCAAGAAGGCAGAGGATGGAATAAGGATTACCAGTGAGTATTCAGAGCTACAGGGTTTTTTTTTTACCCCCAGTGCGGACAGCCCTGCTGCCTGCACCCCCTATGCATTGGGACCTCGGGGAGCTCCCCTCAGCTCAGCCCATGGGACCAGCTTCCCCAGGACTGACCCCTTGGCATCCTGTCCCCCTGCAGATCCCAGTGCCACCGTTGAGGACCTGCGCCATGCCATCATCACGAACCTTGAGCAGAGCCAGGACGCCTGGCCGCCTGCCTGTCCTCCGCTGGAGCCGGCGAGGTAGGGGTGGCATGATTTGGGGGTGGCTCTGGCGGCCTCCATCCCATGGAGAGCAGGTTTCTGGGGAAATCCTGAGCCAAAATTGAGCACAGAGCAGCCACTGCATCACCCACATCCCAGGGAGACACAGATAACCTGGCCAGGCTAGAGCCATTTACATGGCCTGGATGAGATGGGCCATGTTGTTGCATCTCCTAACAAACCTGCTCATCAGCCTTAATTAGAGCAAGCGGCGCCTGGGCTAGGGTCGTGGCGGTACCGTGCCATGCTGAGTGAGGCCACTGCCGTTAGCAGCTTTTTCTGCCCCGAGAAAGGGTTTTCTTGATTTGGTGCAAATTTGGAGTCATCTTTGCCAGACACAGGCACTTGCTCCACTGTCCCGGGGCGGAGCATTTGGCTTTCCCAAAGTGATTGTCAAGCTGTGCCCATGTTTCAGGTCTCTGGTGCCTCGTGTCCTAGCCAAAAAAACAATAGCACTGGTTCAAGTTCATTGCTGTTTTTTTCCCCTGGGTGAGCATGCAGCTCCCTCCTGCCCTGCCCTGCCCCTGCTTTGTTTTCTGCCTCCTTGGCTGACCCTGTCAGGTTTTCTCAAAGCCTGTGAACCTGAGCAGAAAACTGGGCTGGAAACTTCAGCAGGGAGGAATTGCCCGCTTGGTGGAGCTGAACCCACACCGGCATCCTTTGCTGAATCCCCGGGGACGAGGGCTGAGCTCCTTTGCTGAATCCCCGGGGTCGAGGGCTTGAGCTCCTTTTGGNTCCTCTTCCCTCTTGTAGCGCGGAGGAGGTTCGCAGCTTCTTCCAGAGGAACAAGGAGCAGTACCTGGCACTGATCTTCGAGAAGAGTGACTCCTTTGTGGGCAGAGAGGTTGGTACAGCTGCATTTATCCCCTATTTCTCTTGAAGCCTGCGTCCCTGGTGCTAGATAATTCCTGGGTGCCTTTGGCAGGGAAGTCCTTTCCTAGCAGCCTCACTGGTCAGCTTGCACGCTGCTTTGCAGGCGTCAAGTGCTTTACAGGGTGCTAAATAGCCCTGCTGCATCCCCTGTGGGGCTGGGGGTCCTGTCACCCTGCCACCTGACCCCGGGGCTGCTGGGCTTGCAGGTGGCACTGGACATGCTGCAGTATGAGAACGTGGCAGTGAGGAGGGTGCTGAGCAGCGAGGAGGAGCTTGTGGAAAAGTTCGGTGTCACCACCTTCCCCTCCGGCTACCTGCTCCTCCGCAACGGCTCCTTCTCCCGCCTGCCCGTGTGAGTGCGGGACATGGGGGGGTGGGTCTGGGGACCCCAGCGGGGTGCCAGGCTTGAGCCCCATCAGCTCTCCTTTCTAACTGTGGGAAAGCTCACTAGGAAGGAGACAGTGGCTGGGTCGGGCAGGCTGGTGGGCACTGAACGGAGCTGCCAGCCCTGCCTGGAGCTGGCAAAAGGGAAAATGGCTTGTGACCAAGCCACCCCTCTGCCACATCTGCCTGGAGGTGGCACGGCGTGGCTGCCTGAGGCTCAGCTCTGCTCCAGGTTGCATGCCAGGATACCCGCTGCTGGGGCAGGTGGAGAGTACGGACCACCCGGCAACTCATTCCCCAGGTCTGAGTTGCCGGTCTGGCTAAGCCTTTGATCTCCTTTGCTTCCTCCTTGGGGCCAGGGGCTGTTTCGGAGGGAAGAGGGTCTCGCTCACAGCTTCTCCTTCCTTGCAGGCATGTGGAGGCACGCTCCTTCTACACCTACTACCTGCGCTTGCTCTCGGGCGTCACCCGCGGCTCCTACAAGCTGAATGCAACCGTCACTGCTTCCAACGAGACCAACGTGTCCCAGCCGAAGCGTGCCGACCGGTCAGACCCTGCCACTTCATCATTTTGGGGCTGCGGGAGGCCGGGGCTGGTGCAGGGAGGAGGTGCCACGGCCGTGGGTGGGCAACGGGCTGGGACCGTGTCTTTCCCCTGGGAAAAACCCTGAATTGTGGCTGGGTCCCTGGGGGTGCAGATTAATGAGCTGATAGACCATCATGCTGCGCTGCCCTCCCCAGCTCCAAAGTGTACATGGCCGACCTGGAGTCCACACTGCACTACTCCCTGCGGGTGGAGGCTGCCCGCTCTGCCGCACTGTCAGGAGCCCAGCTGGCCGCCTTCAAGTGCTACGTAGCCACGCTGGTGAAGGTGAGGAGCTTTTGGTGTCAATAGAGGAACCGTCTGCGCCTCCCTATAGCTATTTATAAGGTGAAATGCAAATGCAGGGTGCAGACCATGTCCCAGCGCTCGCAGGTAGCAGAGCGTGGTGGTCTCCGATGTGAGACCTGCACCCCAGTACTTCATGTGGCACAGGGCCGTCCCCGTCCCCATGGAGCTCCAAACCCAGCCCAGAGTCCCGATGGGAGCTGGTGGCTGGAAGCAGGTGCCGGAGAGTTTCAGACAAGACCTGGGGTGCAGGTATCGGCGGGCAGAGCAGGCTTAGTGCTTGCAGGAGGCGTCGTGTTGAGGCAGGAGGTCTTTTCAGAAGAGACGCTGTCACCCGCTGGGGTGGCAGAGATGATCAGAGGGGTTTGTAACTCTGATCGCTTGACTTGGATGCTCGACTCAGGGAGCTGATCTCTGCAGGCTCCTTTGATAGTCCAGGAAAGGGACTCCCGCTCTGAGTCAGGCTCTGGAAAGAGCCTAATTTAAGGTCTTTTTTCTTCTTTGTGGGGCTTGGTGAAAGTGAAGTGCATAGGAGCTTTGAGCCAGCAGAAGCAGGGCAGTTTAATTTCCTGGTGTGATGGAGCGCTGTGTTTGGCGAGTTTTCCACCACTGGGGTTGCAGGAGCCCTGTCCTAGCCCAGGTTCCTTGGCAGACCTTCACCTGGCCACACCTGCTTTCTTTGCTCTCTCCTTTGTCACCCAGGGTCTCACGCTCAGTTTGGACCTTGCGTAGCCCTCGCTGATGTGCAAGACACCCCCTGCTCCCACCCCTGCCTGCTCTCCCCCAGCAAAGAGCTCCACATGTGAGCCACTGGTGCAATGAGTCTTAAGCCCTCAGCTCAGAGCTTCATGTGGCTCTTCCTCTGCTTGTCCCCAGCTATCACCCTTTCACCCTATCACCCCCAGCTATCTCTCCCTTTAAAGAGAACCACAGGGTTAGGGAAATACATCCCCCATCGCGTTAGCTCCCTGAGCAAGGGTACGAGCTTGCTGGGGTGGTGGGGAGCAGCGGTGGTTTTATTTGATCAGCTTTTAATTCTCCCTGCAAACATTCCCCTCCCTGGCCAAGGACAAGCCATAGCACCGGAGCTGGCAAGGAAGTGAAGTGGCGTCCCCGCAGCGGGCAGCAGGCACGGGGCGGGGAGGGGGGTGTGGGGGGGAGGTGCCGGTGTTTCCCCAAGGATGCCGAGCCAGCACTGCCATTGCCACGCTCATCCACGGGACGGAGCAGTGTCCCCAGGATTGCTGCCAGCCCGGCAGGGCTCAGGCTGGGGGAGCTCAGCCAGTGGGTCCCAGCCTTAACTGTTGCGTTCCCAAGAGGTATTTAAGGCAAGGAGGGGAGAAAAATCCTAATGTGGAAAGAAGCGGTGCCTGGAAAGCAGGGAATCGCGTGGAAAAGCCCCCTGCTAAAGGAGTTAGGGGGACGCTGTGTTTTGCAGCAGAGGTTGCAGATGAATTCCCCTGCGAATTTGGGACTTTCCGTGCGATTCCCCACAGGCCTGGGGAGAACAGCTCAGACTTAGCAAAACGCTCCTTCCTTTCGCTTCCCTGATACTTTTCCTGTGTGCTGCTGGTCTCATCCTCCCTGTGGTTCCATTCCTCTGCCTGTCCGTCCATCAGTGGCACGCGCTGGTGGGCTGCCCCCTCTCCCCGGAGCGCCTGTGGTTTTAAAGTGCTGCTGCTAATCGGCTTTGCGCTGACTTATGGTCAGAGTGGCTTTTTGCCTCCCTCAGATGGGGCTGAGGTTCAGAGCCCGAACACGCACGCGGGGGCCTCACCACTGTGGGAGGGACACGCCGCGGCCCCCAGCGCCTCGGGGCTGGGCACCGAAACCTTGCCAGAACCGCTCTGGCATATGCTGCTATAGAGGATGCTGGTGCTGCCCAGTGCCCATCCCGGTGAGCTGGGGGTGCTGGTGGGCTGCACCCCACTGCTCCCAGTGTGGGGACTGGGTTTCCTCACCCCTGTCTCCCCTCTGCAGTACTTCCCCGGGCGCCCCTGCGTGCAGACCTACCTGCAGTCCCTGGATAGCTGGCTGAGGAACTGGACGGAGCCTGAACTGCCCCGCAGCGCCTTGAAGGAGGCCATGAAGAATAACAGAGATGTAAGGCACCCGTGGGGACCCTGGGCCCCGCTCTCCTCTTCTCACCCCTGCCCCTTTCTCCCCACCCCACTTTATCTGCCAGCTCCATCATGCTGTGTCCGTCTGTCCTCCAGGCCTCCCACCCTGCCGTGCTCCCCACCAACGTGACCTGGGTGGGCTGCCAGGGCAGCGAACCCCACTTTCGCGGCTACCCCTGTGGGCTCTGGACCATCTTCCATCTGCTGACTGTCCAGGCTGCCCAGAACGGCCCTGACAAAGGTATCGGTGTCCCTGGGGGGATTCAGGGCTTGGGGAGGGGGTGTCTGGGCCGGCTGTGGCACGGGCAGGGATTCTGTGTGCGGGCAAAGGCTTGTCTCTCCCCGAGGCGGGTCTGTGGGGAGGGCAAGAGCCGCAGAGTCGGGGTGCGGGGCTGCCACCTCAGACGTGGGACCGTGGCGGTGGCACTGTGGGGTCTGGATTCACCCTCCCATCCCCCGCTGTCCTCTGCTTCCCCCCAGAGCTGCCGCTGGAGGTGCTGAGCACCATGCGCTGCTACATCCGGCACTTCTTCGGCTGCCAGGAGTGCGCCCAGCACTTCGAGGCCATGGCGGCCAAGTCCATGGACCAGGTGGCGGGCCGGGAGGAGGCCATGCTCTGGCTCTGGTCCCACCACAACGAGGTCAACGCTCGCTTGGCGGGTAAGGGGGGGCTGCGGGGAGGGGAGCTAGGGTGGCTTCCCAAAGGAAAGGGGAGGTGAGGTGGAGGAGCATCCCTCCTCCTGGATGGAGTCAGCAAATAGCTGCATTAGGGTGCAGTGGTGGGGACATCCCGTTGTCATCGTTCCCCATCAAAGGGGACAGCAGCTGGTCACACAGCATCAGACTGCCCCGGAGATGCAGTTGGGTCTAACACGCTCCCTGCAGGGAGCTTCCCAAAGCTGCTGTGTGCCCTCGGAGGACCCCTCCTCCAGAGACAACTTCTCCAAATGTCTCCATCCCTGTCCCTGTCCTCAGCTGCTGGATGCTTCAGGCTGTTTATACCGGTACAGGGGGAGGGCTGCGTCACATGTCCTCTCTAACCCCCTTGCTGGCTCTGGTCCCTGCAGGAGATGACACGGAGGACCCCAAGTTCCCCAAGCTTCAGTGGCCTCCACCAGACTTGTGTCCTCAGTGCCACAAGGAGGAGCAGGGGGTGCACGCCTGGGACAAGCCGACCGTGCTCACCTTCCTCAAGGCCCACTTCTCCCCAGCCAACATCTACCTGGACTATGCCGAGGCTGACCCCATACCCGTGGCCGGGGAGGGGATGGGGGCCAGGCTGGGCACCGAGGGCCTGCGAGAAGAGAGGGAGAAGGAGGAGGAAGAGGAGGAAAAGGAGATGGAGGGTGAGACGAGAGCTCCAGGGCAACCGGGCTCCCCTGAGCTGCGGCGCCCCAGCATTGTGCGGCTGAACCCCAAGCTGCAGGAGGTGGGCGAGGACATCGTGGACCTGGACTCCTTCAGCGAGCAGCACTTCAAGAGCCAGGCGCTGCGAGCAGCAGCCGGCCGGCGCCGGTGGCTCAGCAAGCGGGACACCATCGCCCTGCCCCGGGATGCTGGGGTGGGCCGGGAGCACCAGCAGGCTTCCAGGGTCCTGGTCCAGGAGGAGGAGACCGGGGAGGGTGTGCAGAGGAGACCCTGGCTGCGGGTGCTCGGCTTGGGCTTCTCCCGCCTGGACATCAGCCTCTGTGTCGCTCTCTACTTCCTCTCCTCCATGTGCCTCCTGGGCATGTACACCTTCTTTCGCCTCCGTACCCGCGCCCGGAAAGGCCGCCCCGGCTTCCCCATGGCCTGAGAGTGGTTGCAGGGTGGGTGGGGGCTGCCCCCAGGGTGGGTGGGCTGCTGATCCGGGGCACCCCTGGGACAGCATTTTGTCCCCCAGTGGGAAGGGGTTCGGTGTATTCCCCTCATGAGCTGCCCCACTTGCAGCAGTCACCTCATCCAGGGCGGAGGGCTCTTTTTGGGGAGAAGGAGGTGTCGGAGCATCCCCCTTGGCAGGTCATGGTGCCATGTTTTCGGGTGCGTGGGAGCTGGGACACAGACAGCGGTTTGTGTCTCGGCACCCAGCTGCCCTCGGGAGCTCCCCGGTGCTGGGCTGGTTTCAAACTGGGAAGCCCAGTCCCCTGTTGGGGAGCAGCCCTCTGGGGTCAAACCACTAGTGGGGCCAGGAGGGTGGGGGTTTAGCCCCCAAAAAGCAAGTGCTGCTGCACAGGGGGTGGCAGTTGTGGGTTCAGCTGCATTTTCTTTGTGTGTGTCCCCTTCGAGACGTTGACCGGGGTCCCCCTGCCTTTCCTTGCCCCTTCCCTGCACTGTTGCTTGCTCTCCACTTGTCTTAGTGGAATAAATTATTTTTTCTGACGCCAGCCCCACTGTGTTGGCTGGTCCCTGCCACGCGGGCAAACCGGGGCAGCACCTCCCCTCCCTGCCATCCCCCTACTGCCGGCTGTCCCCACTCCAGCCTCCCCCATCACCCTGGGAAGAGCACGGCCTTGGTTTAAATCCTTTAAATATTTTTAATTGTTGTTATTGTACATTTTCTCCTGCTTCTTGCTTCTGGATGCACCTGTGGCCAGCTGCCCCTATACACCCAGCATGGTTGGGGTGGCTCATGGTTTGTCTTCAAGTGGGGTGATGGGGAGGGAGCCTGGAGGAGGTGGGAAGCTGCTGGAAAAAAAATTGGCACAAGCCATGGAGCTGCAGCTTAGTGCCAGCTGTGCCCGTGGTCCGGAGCAGAGATGCGAGCATCCCTGCATCCCCCGGGGGACTGGGACCTCTGTGGGCACGGGCCCCCTGCGCCTGTCCCTGATTCTCTCTGCCCTTTTATCCTTGTTAGGAATCATTAAGGAAAATGGTTGTTTTCCAGAGCCGGGGCTGGGGCCATCTGCTCTCGTGGCGCTGCCTAAATCCCCCTGTAACAAATTCATTGGGATTACGCTGCCCTCCTCTAATCCCGGCCCTTCCCCCTGCGTGGGGGATTTAAAAGGATTAGAGCCCAGCCGATAATAAACTTTATTAAGGGGGAGGGGGGGTGTCAATCCGATTTGGAGCCTTTTTCTTGATATCTTCACTTTGCCCAGGTGGGAGGTGAGGGCCGGCGGGATGGGAAAGGAGCTCCGCTGCTGCCCAGGTACCGGGAGCTCTGGCTCCTCTGGCCCTTCCTCCCTCACCTGCCCTTGAAATAAATTTTCTTGCTCAGTCTTTCATTCTTTGGTGTCTGTGTGTGGTCACACCTCCATGGGACATGGGGCTGGCACTGGCACCCCTGTCCTGCCACTGCTGGCCCACTTGGCCTTGGCCATGTCCCTTAGGTGGGGTCTCAGTGGCCTCATCCTGGCATGGAGGGGTCCCCCCATGCGTCCCCCCAGCCGGGTGCCGGTCCTGCCCACCACTGGGTGATGGATGGGGAAGGTCTCATCGCTGCAGCCCTGCTGCCTCCTTCTCCTTGATTTCCCCGGGGGGTTTATCCCCAACATCAATAACCCCCTGTGCACCCCCTCCCTGCCAGCTGCTCCCCCTGCATGGGACCAAGGGCTTGTGATGAGGGGCTGCCGGTGGTTACCCCCGGCCCCAAAATATCTCAGTGGGGCTGCCGAAGGTGGGGACAGGCTGGGCTATGTACTAGGGGGATGCAGTAGGTGAGTGCATGGGGGGGATGCAGCAGGAGGGTGCAGGGGATCAGGGCTGGGGAGGTGGGGGATGCAGCAGGAGGGTGCAGGGGATCAGGGCTGGGGAGGTGGGTGCTGCCGGAGGGGGGTTAGCAGGCAGCCACAGGCAGGGCTGCCCAGATAAGCATCCCCGACAGGCCTGCCAGGGAGATTTACAGGGCCGGGGAGCTAAAGCTGCCGTGCACGCAGGAAAAAGAGAGTCCAGTAAACAGACTTTCTGTAATCCTGTTTGGTGCAGTCCCAATCCTCCCGGCCCCAGCTCTCCCAGGCTGTGGCACCGGGGTGTTCCCCCCGGCACCTGGGGAGCCCCAGCGCAGGGCCGGTGCAGACAGGAGGCAGTGCAGACAGGAGGCAGTGCAGGCAGGCAGCAGTGCAGGCAGGAGGCTGCTGCAGGGCCCAGTGTTGCCCGGGGGAGTCCCCCACACTGTCCCTCCCAGGATGGTGACTTCAGGGCAAGCCCCCACCCAAGCCCTGGCACAGGGGTAGCATCAAACTGTGCCATGGCCACACTCACTGGCAGGACCGGCTGTCCTGGGGGGGCCCACTCCAAGCCCCCCGAGGTGCCCTCCCCTCCCGGATGGGGGTTACCCCTTCCCAGAACCACAGTGAGCCGGGGCGTCCCCGGGGCTAATTACCCAAATGGCCGCAGGCTGGCGTGAGGTGGCTGCTATTCCCTAATACAATTTACCCTCAAGTGCAATTTAATTTTCCGCGAAGCCGGTGGCCGGCCCCCCACACATCCAGCCCCCCGCACATCCAGCCACCTTCCCACCCCTTCGGCACTCCCTCCCTCCTTGCCCCTGTTCCTTTTCCTTCCTTGGTGCGGGCAAGAGCCTTTCTCCACTGGCATCCTCCTCCACCTGTGCTCGGGCCATAAAATCACCAGGGATCGCTTAACGGCGATTAATTTTCAATTACAATTAGCAACGCCCTGTTCGGCAGTGCCTGTGAGGGGAGAGGCTTTCTCCAGCCACTGGTGAGTACCTGGGTGTCGCTGTGCTAGTCCTCACCCAGGCTGCCCCTGGCAATAGGGGTGAGTGTGGGATGGGGTCACAGGTAATAATTGGGGTAATTAAGAAGTGGGGAGTGGTGGGGGCTGCTGGTGGGCTGCACACATGGGGGCTCGGGGTGCTGTGGCCAGCGGTGTGCGGAGGGGAGGTGGCCCCAGGCCGAAGGGTGGCTATGGCAGTTATGGCCCTGTAAGGATGTCCCCACCTTGGGCTGGGGAAGCTGGTTTCGTCATGCGTGGGGGTACTCTGGGGGCTGGGCTGAGACCTGGCAAACTCACTGCATGGGTGGTATGAAGCCCTGCTGTGGACTGAGCTCCCTGGCACCTCCAAGCCCACTCAGGCTTTGCTGATGGGGGACATGGCTGCGCTCACACCCCCCAGGCATGGGCCAGGCGTGGGTTTTCCTTGCACCCCCAACTCCACCTTGAAACATGCCTGTTGCACCTGGGAACGATGCACTCACGTCCCCCGTAGGTGACACACTGCCCTCCGTGTCCCCAGCCCCCGTGTGCCTGGGACTGGGGGTACATGAGGGGAGGCTGGGTCTGAGTGTCAGCAAAGGATCGAGGGTTTACCTGCTTTTTATTATTAATTAATACCAGCAGGGATGGTGCGGGAGCACCATTCCCACTTGTCTGCGGGTTTTGCGTCATCGCGTCACGCTGCGGGTGTCTTCATCCGGCTGCCGGGCCAGAGGGGGTTCAGGGGATGTGGAGGAGGGAGTGGGGCATCTGTGTGGGGCCAGAGCCCCCCCCAAACTGCCCTGGAAATACAACCCTCTGAAAATTGTGACATTCACCCTTTTGCAGGCTGGTCACCACTGATCCTTAGCCCTGTTTTAGCTTTGGGAAGAGGAGAAAGCCTGTTGGGGGGCAGAATTTCACACCCATCACATGTAACCCCCCCCTCCTTGGGCACCACCAGGACCCGGCAGCATCTTGGGTGGCACAAAGGGGTTTTGCTGGGCCAGTAGCTCATGCCCACCTCAGCCACCCTCTCCTCTCTGCACTCCAGGGTACCAGGGTGTGCTGGGGAAAACAAACCCAAAAGAGACAAAAAAACCCCGAAAAGAGACCAAAGCCCCAGCAACGCAAGGAACAGATGGACAGCAGGAAGGGTGGAGGGAGATGAAGCGATACTGTAACAGTGGGGAAGGGATGAAGGCTCTACTGGGAAGATGTGGCGAGCCGAGAGCGAGCAGGGAGGAAGATGCTGGTGGGTATTTTTTTTAGTGGACACTCGTGGTGGCAGGTCCCCTGGCAGCAGGATGCTTTCCCGAGATGAAGGCTCGGTGCTGCGTGACTCCCTTTGCCCGCTCCATGAGTGATCCGGAGCGGGGCAGAGGGGGCTGGATCAATCTGGTAAAGCAGAAAAATGAATGAAAATTTAATTCCCTGAGGAGAAGGGAGTGGGGGGAGCTGTTAGCCCGTCTGAGAGATAAATCAGAGTGTGCCAGAGAGGGGAGACTGAGATGACTCCCAGCAGCCGTGGAATAATTAGGGAAATGGGTTGGAAATGCAAAGCGGTGGGACAGGGAGGCCACGGGCTGTGTCCGTCTGTCTGCCGGGCCGTGTCTGTCTGTCCGCCTGTCCACATGTCCGGCTAAACTTCTCTGGTAAATCTGCTTTAGGGACCTGCCTTTCTGCATCCCCAGGCTGGGAGTTGCACTCCGGTGCTGCCGGCCGGCTGGGGACCATGTGGGGGGACGGCAGCCCCTGCCCCAAGGGGCCGGGGAGCGCAGGTGGCCGGGGGTGGTGCAGGCCTGGATGCGCTTAATGCACTTAAGAGCCAGCGCTTGATTTAGGGGAGAAGGGGAGGGGATGGGAGGGGATGGGATTCACCTCCCCTGTGGTGGGAAGACAATTTCGGGGCTCGGTGGACTGTGGGGGGGGGGGACGGACTCACTCCTGCAATGAGTGTGCACCGGTCTCTGCCCAGTGGCGTGAGCTGAGCTGGCCGGGGTTTTGCTGGTAAAATGAAGCTTTGGGGTTAAAAACCAGCAGCTCATTGAAAAACTATTATTTTTTCCTAAGGAACCATCAGGCTTAATACATTTCTTAGGTTTTATTTCTTTTATTTTTAAACAACTTTTTTTTTCCAATTGCTGGTGTGTCCCACCCGCACATCTTCTGAGGGGCTGGTTCAATTTTTTTCAGGTGGGAAAAGCCTCTTCCTCATTTTCATTTCAGTGTGGAAACGAAGGCATGGAAAGGGCACACATGAGCCGAGGGTGGCTGCGTTCTTGGCTGGGCTGAGCATTCTTCCCTCCCCTCCCAGTGCTGCCGTGGGTGCCATCTCGGAGGTTTCACCCTGCTTGGGCAGGCTCACCACTCTAAGCCCCCGTCAGCTGGGCAGAGCGGGACGTCACAGCACATCAGGGCCATTCGGCACTGTTGGTCCCGAGGTGGTGACGTGGTGAGCATCAGGAAGGGCGATGCTCGAGGCACCCACTCCAGCTAACTTCAGCTGTGTTTCAGTGAGCTTCCTTGCTCGGTCCTCTGCCGCTGGGTACCGCTGCCTCTCAACGCGCCGGTTTTGCTCTGGTGCCATAGGCTGGGTTGCCCCAGGGTTTTCCCTGGGCAAAGCCCTGTGGGGATCCTTCTGGAAGCCGTAATCACGCCAAGACCTTTGCCCTGTGACTTTGGCATCGCCACCCTTGTGCCACAGCAGCTGGTGGGCTGTCAGGCTGGGCATGCTGCAGCGCTGCGGAGTCCGGTTGGCTCTTCCCGTGCCCAGATGTCTCCCTGGGGGAGCTGCCGTTGGGGTGGGCCCCAAGGCATGGGTGCGTTACAGCACCCTGTCGAAGCAGAGCTTGCCGCGGTCGTGCCCAGTGCTGGGGCTGCCCATGGGGGTTACCAGCCACTGGTAAATAACTCCTGTTCATAGAATCATAGAATCATTTGTTTGGAAAAGACCTTTAAGATCATCGGGTCCAACCGCACCTGTCCACTACTAAGCCATGTCTCTAAGCACCTCGTCTACCCGACTTCTAAATACCTCCAGGGATGGTGACTCGACCACTTCCCTGGGCAGCCTGTTGGCACAGGGAAGGGGATGGTGATGTGTTGGTGTCCATCGGAGCTGGGGAAGGTGCCCGCCCAGCTGAGCCCCCGTTCCCGGCGGCAGGAGGGACAGGGCTGGGGCTGTGTGCCTGAAGGGGGGACTCGCTGCCCCTCCCATGGAGCGGGAGAAGGTCCCTGAGCCCTGACAGCAGAGAGTGGGGCCTTTGGGTCTTCGCTCTCTCCCACCAATGGCACCGTCGGACAGAGCTCCCTGGCACCGGACAGCGCCCCCGGTCGCGACAGCACTACGCCGCGACAGCGCCAGACGCCGGGGGCCGGGCCTGGCCCCGCAGCGCTTCGCGGCCGCGGGGCGCCCCTAGCCCCCGCCCCTTCCCCGCAGGCCCCGCCTCCGGCCCACAAGCCCCG
>VYZW01026829.1:7773-20109 GCA_013401315.1 Balaeniceps rex
TTTTAGCATATTGAGAACACATGTGGTCACTTCAGTGCATTTTAATATAGTCACACTGGACAGCTCTCTCCCAGATAGCTAAAATCTACCTCCTTCATTTTAACTAAACCTGGTCACAGGTCCTGGGCTGAGGACTCAAGTAATTGTTCCCATACTAGTTCTCTTCAATGCACATCTCAATATCTCTTTAAACCAGGCCAGGGTTTGCTGTGGGCAATGCATAATTTCAAGTGCATTGACATCATTTCTATGAGGTTTGCAAGCTACACAACACTTCAATTTGTTTCATTCAAATATTAATATCTGGTTTATTTTAACATCCATTTACTGAGTTTTACATTCTGAGAAAGCATTGAAGTGTCAATCACAGGTCCCCACAAACCATGGAGTAAAGATATGCAACAACCAAGAGATATCTGTAAATTGGAGCATCCAATCACATACTCTGATACTCTGACAGGGATTCTTCTCATTGATTTGTTACTAATGAACATCATTAGGGTGCTGAAGGAGCTGGCAGTGCAAGGTCACTCTATCATCTTTGAAGAGTTGTGGCAGTTAAGGCAGGTGCCTAATTACTGGAAGAAAGGCAAATGTTACAGATATCTTCCAAAAAGACAGGAAGGAAGAAGTAGAGAAGTTTTTAAGGACAAAAGGAAACATCAGATTTTATCTATTTTGGTCTGCTAAAAAAACCCCACAACACCACAAAACAAAACAAAGCAAAAAAGCCCCAGAAGACATACAAATACATATACACAAACACCCAAACCTGTCATAGGTTTCAGTTCAGTGGTTCCTAGCCTTGCTGTTAGAGAAGCAAATCTGGTTAACCAGATGGAACCCCAGTCTCACCACCTGATTTAGCACAGTAATGCCTTTTAGACTAAGCTGGAAGAAATGTTATATTCCTTGCATTGAAAAGCCATGACAGAAATATTTCCTCCAAACAAGTTTGATAGAAGCTTTGTAGACTTCTTTGCACTTCTCTTGGTCCACATCACAGGCCCATTACTCAGAACTAGAGGCTACTGTCCACAAGTATTTCCAAAAAATGGAACCAGTGGTTGTCCTTGGTTGTACCACTATAGACTTCAAGTGTGTTGATACTCTCAGGGCTATTACAAAGTAAATACCTGAGGGACTGAAAATAAGGGGTCTTTATATGACCACCATGTCTTATTTTTAAACATAGGACTCTGACTTTCGAAGTTATAAAAGCAAAAATTAGATTTTGCTAGAGACAGTAATAGCACTAGTAAATCATCATACACTTTACTAACACAAATTTCCTATTGAACATTTGCCTTGTTTGTTTGTTTTCCATCTTATCACTTTCAATTCAAGGATAGTCCTACAGATTGGGCATTTCAATAAGATAATGACTAATGCTTTACATGCAGGAACAGAATTACTCTTCTGAGTCACATGTGGGCCAGTATTGTTTGGTTTACATAGTCAGTATCACATATTTTCATTAAAATCAATAATGAAGTCATACTATGACAACTTATTGCCCTGCCCGTTAGCTATTGGTGGCTCAAAACTCAATTACTGCAGTGATAACTGCAATATAATTTCACAGACAGACCAAAATATATGAACTTCAGAAAATTATGTACCATTTGGAAAGCACTCCAGCCACCTCAGAGAACTTAATGTGAAACTCTGAGATCAGATGAAGACCTTGAAGATGATCTGAGAACATCCTGTCTTGTCAAAGTCCTTGAACTTTTGACATAGTTCCCATCCAGGAGTGTCTAGAAATGGCAAGTGGAAAGAACAATTCCAAACATGTCAAAACCATGAAGAAATAATGAGCTCGATGCTATAAAGAATCCCTTCTCTCAAGGATAGTACACTCTGCAGGATATAGAAATCTGGTCTGAGTTTGAGAGACAGATGTACTTAAGATGATGTTTTGACTTCTAAACCCTTGTCTTCTGACTTGTGAATGTTGTTTGTGGATTCTAAGGAAATTAAAGTTCCTTTATCTCACAAGCTAAGAAAGGAATGTGTCAACAAATACGAATCAAAGTGGGCTGTAAGCCATTACATCATCATTAGTATATACACAATCATTACTATATAGCTCGCTCTCTCTTTTTCTCTATAATATTTAAGCACATTATTTATAGATACACTCTGTACATATAAAACTAAAATATATACACTATAGGTACATCCTGTATATTCACTATATAACTCAATAATATTTCAACAAACTTGAAACTTGGAATCAAATAGTTAAAAACCTAGAAGTCAGATGTTGTAGAGCTAATGCTGAAGCAGATATCTGGCTTTCCCCCAAATATGGCAATGATGCTGTCTACGTGGTAGATGGAGAGAATCAGGTGTCTCAAGGATTAAGAATCTCTCTGTAGCCAGCAACTGAGAAGCTCTCAGAAAAGATTTACATCCAGTCTTCTCATGACCTTCAGCACCTGACACAAGGTCTTTGGAAGGTAACTCTCCACTTTTAGGCAATTAGTTATTCTGAAATGACAAGTATCATGACATCACCTCCCCTTCCCTGCTCTGCTCCCATTAAAGATTTGTCATTTATTCCGTGTTCATTGGGCCAGAAAGAAAATGAGTAATTCAGGGAGCATTGTTAGAGTTTGTATCTTAGAAATATTTTTTCTTTCCTTTCTTGTGCAGCAATAGTATTTTCCAAAGAGTGGGCTTCAGACAACAGAGATGTCTAGCTGTTTTGAATGCCCAGCTGCATATGAAGTATTTGTATAGGGCTGGCAGACAGGATGTGAGACCTATGGGATGCCATGCATTTTTGGATTGGCAACTGGAAGGCAAAAATAAGCCCATTTTACCTCCCATGCCCTTCAGTTGTGCAGTTGGTTTTGGATACAGCTGGATAATAGACATCTCTATTTAGGCAGCTAAATCCCACTCATGGTGATGGGGATTAGGTACTGGTCTTAAATGCCCATCTCAGTTGACAGGGCATTGAATGGGCTCATTTGTCTTTGTGACAAGGCTTAGCACCCACAGATTTGATGGGTCAGTTTACTTTGAACATTCTTGGTTTAAAAGATACTTTATTTTCCTGGATCATCACTGCATTAGTTGCACCAAACAAGGGTCATGTATTTATTAGCTTATGGCTCAGTACAAATGGGAGCGTAAAGGATAATTGCTGAGTAAGAAAGACTGGCTTAACAGAAGACATCTCTGAACCTGGGATAGAGTTACACTCAGAAACCTGCATATCCCTCATTTGCCACAGGGTGGAAACAATCTCAGGAACTCATCTCAATAACATAGCTGCAACAGTTCAAATGTAATAGTTAAACACCATATGCTGTACATACGAATGCAGATGCAGCTGATAGCTTGGAACAGCTCTGAACTGAGCACATGATATGGTTTTAAGTAGCTGCCTGAATGCCTCTTTACACCCAAGAGAACAGCATGGCTCCTCAGGTGCTGTTCCAATCTAGTATTTAAACAATATACTAATTTTATAAAATTCCATGTAAAGCCTGTTTTTCTTAATAAACTAGATAACTATAGTCAGTGTACTAATAAAAGGAAGAAGAGCTCAGATCCACAAATGTATTTAGGTACCTAATGCTTCTAGTCATTTGTCTCCCATTAGATTTTGAGTGGGTGAATTAGGAGATAAACTCCACTTCTGAGTTCAGGCCAGAGGTTTTCTCTCCTACATCACTAATCTGGGAAGATTTTCCAATCACCAAAGACAGATACATCTCTAAAGACAGTCTTTTGATGGTAGAGAGAGGAGATGTCATAACACATATCCCTTTTTTCCTCTACTGACTTGAATAACTGATTTGAAGAGATGCTTCGAATGCTCCTGTTCTTCCTGAATTAGGGACTAGCTAAACTCATTTGACTCGAGGCAGTGGTGTGTGTTGCAGTGCTGAAGTCTGCTGCTGGTGAGCCAAGCAAGTGATCTTTACAGTCTCCTTTTTCCCACTTGCTGGCAAAATAGAAGATTTCTGTTCCTTAGAGATGCCAATCCAGCAATTTTACAAACTCTTAATACTCAGATTAGAATGAGAGAATGTTTAGGTTTTGACACAAATTGATCAAATTTGACACAAGATGGGGACCGGGGGGTAAAGCCCCTCTCACTGTAAGGGAAGATCAAGTTTGTGACCACCTGAGGAACCTGAACGTACATAAGTCTATGGGACCTGATGAGATGCATCCCAGAGTCCTGAGGGAGTTGGCTGATGTAGCTGCCAAGCCACTCTCCATAATATTTGAAAAGTCATGGCAGTCAGGTGAAGTCCCCCATGACTGGAAGAAGGGAAACACTGCACCCATTTTTAAAAGGGGTAGAAAGGAGGACCCTAGGAATTACTGACCTGTCAGCCTCACCTCTGTGCCTGGGAAGATCATGGAACAGATCCTCCTAGAAGCTATGCTAAAGCACACAGAGGGCAGGGAGGTGATTTGAGACAGCCAGCATGGCTTCACCAAGGGCAAGTCCTGCCTGACTAACCTGGTGGCTTTCTATGATGGAGTAACTGCATCAGTGGACAAAGGAAAAGCAATGGATGTCATCTATCTGGACTTCTGTAAAGCCTTCGACACGGTCCCCCACAACATCCTTCTCTCTAAATTGGGGAGATATGGATTTGATGGGTGGACTGTTCGGTGGATAAGGAACTGGTTGGATGGTCGCATCCAGAGGGTAGTGGTCAACGGCTCGATGTCCAAATGGAGACCAGTGACAAGTGGTGTCCCTCAGGGGTCCTTACTGGGACAAGTGCTGTTTAATATTTTCATCAATGACATAGACAGTGAGATTGAGTGCACCCTCAGCAAGTTTGCAGATGACACCAAGCTGAGTGGTGCAGTTGACACGCCTGAGGGACGGGATGTCATCCAAAGGGACCTGGACAGGCTGGAGAGGTGGGCCTGTGCAAACCTCATGAGGTTCAACAAGGCCAAGTGCAAGGTCCTGCACCTGGGTCGGGGCAACCCCCGATATCAATACAGGCTGGGAGATGAGGGGATTGAGAGCAGCCCTGCGGAGAAGGACTTGGGGGTACTGGTGGATGAAAAGCTGGACATGAGCCAGCAGTGTGCGCTTGCAGCCCAGAAGGCCAACCGTATCCTGGGCTGCATCAAAAGAAGCGTGGCCAGCAGGTCGAGGGAGGTGATTCTGCCCCTCTACTCGGCTCTGGTGAGACCCCACCTGGAGTACTGCGTCCAGCTCTGGAGCCCTCAGCACAAGAAGGACATGGAGCTGTTGGAGCGGGTCCAGAAGAGGGCCACAAAAATGATCCGAGGGCTGGAGCACCTCTCCTACGAGGACAGGCTGAGAGAGTTGGGGTTGTTCAGTCCGGAGAAGAGAAGGCTGCGGGGAGACCTTCTTGCGGCCTTTCAGTACTTAAAGGGGGCCTATAGGAAAGATGGGGACAGTCTTTTTAGCAAGGCCTGTTGTGACAGGACAAGGGGTAATGGTTTTAAACTAAAGGAGGGGAGATTTAGACTAGATATAAGGAAGAAATTTTTTACAATGAGGGTGGTGAAGCACTGGAACAGGTTGCCCAGAGAGGTAGTGGAGGCCCCATCCCTGGAAACCTTTAAGGTCAGGTTGGACGGGGCTCTGAGCAACCTGATCTAGTTGATGATGTCCTGCTCACTGCAGGGGGGTTTGACTAGATGACCTCTAAAGGTCCCTTCCAACCCAAGCATTCTATGATTCTATGATCAAAAGCCACCGAAACTTGCCTGTTAAACCTGATGCACTCCTACCCCAACTCAGCCTTTTAATCCACAGCTGCCTGTGGGTACTTCCTTCTCTTCCTTTTGCATGACATAGGAGTAAAGGACTTTTAATCTGAGAATCGTGTTCAGTTTGTATTTTAAAGCAGCTGACATTTCCAGTAAAACATCAGAGGGGCTTAGTATAGACGGGAACTTTCTCTGAGAAAGCAGCAGATTAGTAGCAAACGAGCTAATCTGGAGCCTTTACAACAAAACCTGTAGCTTCAGAAACCCCCGTTTTTAGGCCTTGTCTGCTTCAGGGACACCTTGCAGTATTTTCCTCCCAGCTCTAACACCAGTCCAAGCCTTGCAGCACTTGCAGTACAGGGAGCCCTTCAAGCCACTGTGCTGCTGCTGGCATTTTGAGGACTGCACAGAAGAGGCCTGGTAAATAATTGACAAGAGAGATGTGTGTTGGCAAACTCTTTTCTGCCACTTTGCCATTCCCCTCCAGATATGTCACATTTCTTACTCAGTGGATTTCCACATGCATCTGCAATATAAACACACTCTGTGCAGTTTCAATTTAAGGCACTGCGGTTAATCAATGTCATTTCGGCACCTGGGAGCTGGGGAAGGCTGCCGGGGCCTTCTGCACAGAACCGAAGAGCTGTTTGCTTTCCCCTGTCCCATAAAGTAAGGGAGAAAAATGGTGACAAGTCATTAACAAGATCTTCTGTGTTTCATTTTATGAGTGCCAGCTGTTCCCCAGCAATCACTCATATAAAACCAGCACTAAAACCTAACTGTTGTGGGATGTGAGTGAGGACCATGCAAGCAGTGAGCAGCTTTTCAATTAAGGCAAGAGTGGACAGTGCCATGGCACCAAGCTCCCTGGGGACAGGGGTGCCGGGAGCTGCAGGGGATCCCCAGACCGGCAGGGAGGGAGCAGGGCAGCCTGAGGGGCACCAGGGCAGCCTCAGCCCTGGACATCAGGCATCTCCCTGGGGACAGGACAGGCCAGTACATGGGCCCGTGGGTGGGCCTGGCTTGGGGTGGCCCATGCCCTGGCAGGGCAGGGCTGTGGGGAGCTGGAGCCCAGCCTTGCTGGGTGTCGCTGGAGCAGGGGCTGACTGCCCTGGGGGGGATGACATGGGGTCCTGGGCTGTGGGCAGGGTGGGGGGAGCCTCTGAGGATTGGGCAAGGGCAGGCAGGGCTGGCGGTGCCCCCAGGGGCCTGTCAGATAGAGGGGGCTACTCAGGGAACTGTGGAGGACTTTTACGATGAGGGAGGCCCTGACTTTCAAAACAAATTTTCTAGCCACAGCTCTGATAGGTAAACATCTCAGAGCTGCTGCAAAACTGTTGCAAAGCCATGACACCTCTTAGTGGCTAGGCCAAAGCCTGTGTTTCCTTGGTAATAAAAATTAATGAAACTATCCTGATTTCAGCCAAGAGGGGCCAGTTGAAAAACAGCTACAATGTTAATAATCATGGAGTCAAAGTTGGCTGCATTCATTTATTTGGGGACTCTCCCCTGAAATCCAATGCTGATATTAAACCAAACCCCTGCAAACCCCTTCTGCTAGTGCTTAGAAGAATGTCTGACCTGGAAGATTGAGCATCAGACAAACAACATTCAACACACTGCTTGAAGTGTTGCCTAAAATAACCAGTAAGACATACCATGGGCAGGGAAGCAATTTACATCATAATTTTCTGAGTCCGCATCTCCAGACTAGGAAGGAGCTTTACAGTTTGGTACTGATTGCTATGAATCTACCCAGCTTCAAGCCAGAAACCTAGCTTGGGAGTCTCCATAGACATTTCCATTACATGCACAAAAATCAATTCATGCTTCATTCTGTCAGTAAATTAATTTGGATGAAGGGAAATCCAAACAAAAAGGAAGAACAAAAGCCCCCATGGTGGACAGCAGAGGCTCTTCTGCAATACACACTATCTGAAATGGACACAAAATGGCAGCAGCCTCCAGCAAACACTTGGAAGTTTAAAGATGCAACACACAGAAAACAAAGCCATAATCATTCCCAACAGTAGCAACATAAGCTACAGCTAGCAATCACCTGAACCATCTGCTCCCCCAACTAGTAGCTTTTAACACAGGCATGAGACTAAAAGATCCTCTCACTTCAGGCATATACTCAATTCACATCAGAAAATGGCAATAAAAATCAAGTGTTTTCCTCTGCACTTCAACATGCAGGAGATGCAACAGCAGGATTACACACAGAAAATACAAAGATAGAAATTGTATTAGTCATGAAAGTCTCTGCAGCACAAGCCCAGTCCTGTTTCACACAAGTGCTGACAAAACTGATAAGCACATTTTCTCCTTACAGTCAGAATGTGTAACCTGAAGTGGCTGTTATAATGGAAAAGTAAATGATTCCCTAATACTCAAATCAATCTTGTGAGAAATAACCTGAATAATGAGCTACAATTGCAAGAGATGAAATTAAGACAAGAACAGTTAAATAAGGATCTAAAGGAACAGATAACATTTAGTATGGTGTTGGGAGCCTAAATTAGACTTTAAAATGTATGCAGAGACAGAGGAAGAAGGGGAGAAAATAAGTAACTGGAGCAGAGGCCTCAGATAAAGATGAGCCTTTTGATGAGAAATAATCAGAAGCAATGTCAGATTGGCATTATTTGAGGAAAAATCCCCACTTCAAATAGAATTCTTGATGCAACTAGCTTTTAGAGCTTGGAACTATAGGAGGATTTCCATTTAGAGTATAAAATACTCCAAAATGCTTACAGCTCAAATCAGTTTGTTGCAGATGTGATTAGAAATTGTCTCTAAGAACATGCCAAAGCACAAGATGTGGAACCGAGCTAATAACATCTTTCGCCCTGCACTGTTTGGTGCCTCACACTGATGGATGGACTTCACCCTCCTGACAGTACAATGAAAGGAAAGTATTATCTCCATTTTAAAGGAAGAGAATGGAATAGATGACTTTTCCAAAATCACCTAGAACACTAATGACTAACTGAAATCATTTATTGTGGAGGAGGGGGATATAGGATCCTGTGATAGGATCTTGACTACAAAATCAGATTTGAAAAAGAAATAATTCCAGCAATAAGACATCTTAGTGTTTACCATTGTTGGGTTATGTACCATGGTCCTTGTTTTCCATCCAGGTTTAGTAAAACTTTGAGTTTTCCTAGAAGTAATACCAAAAGTTGGAGCATATGAGGATGCGATTTATCTCATCTGACTACATATGTCTACAGCGTGACCATTTCACTGAGTACCCTAGCTTTATATCCAATGGGGAAAAATAGGCACTCCTAGGATGTGATTCAATTTGTGCTAAACCAGATGTCTAACTCAGATCAGAGGACTGATGTTATTGAAATTCCTATTTCTCTCATTGTCCACAAAAGGAACCTAGCTGGATTAGTTCAGATGTTACCTCAGACACTTATGCTGCAGAAGTCCATGAGATGAGAGGAGTGCCTCAGGCACTGGACAGTGAAAATTAAACCCTAGGCAAGATGCTCTGGTCTGTATTTTCATTATGACACCACCACCCTACCCCCTTCCCGAGTTCTCCATGTGTCTGTTCAGGCCATGTTTAATTACATCCAATAATAATACAACTGAACCCAGTGCTGGGGAAATACAAAAGGAGAGAAATCATAATCATTCAGACTTTGTCTAGAGAGTAGGGAGGAAGTGAGAGGGAGAAGTTTTGTAGCCACTGATGGTAATATGTGCTTGATGACAATTGTCACCCAGCTCCTCCTGCTTGGAACTTTAAATTAAGAATGGCAGAAACATTAGCAAGAATCTTGAAAAAACTATTCTGCATTGTCAGGAAACTAAGGATGACATAATAGAACTTTACTACTGTTTGCTTATTTACCTATCCATCCACTGTCTATCTACTTATTTATCTAGTTCTCTAATATTTGCCTATTTATATACTTCCCTATGCAAAGGATTTTTAAGGAATCTCTAAGGTTATCAGTCACCCTGGTGTCTCAGTACCTGTGCTAACTCCCACGATTCTGTCCTGTAGACCATATGATAGGTGAACTGTGAGGAGACAAGGCCATTATTGAGAGGTTAAACGGTGGGAAGTTTCAACAGGTTGTTTCTGTCATGAGGCCAGTTACACCTGCTTTAAATTATCCAAATAGCTCTTTGCAACCATAAAAGTTGAAGAAATTCTTCTTTATAATGTAATGGAAAACATCAAAGAAAAACTGTGAGAGAGGCCCACTACTGTTCAATTCGGAGCTGCACAACTTCCTGTCAGGAAACACTGACTTAGAAGACCCGTAATACTGCCTGCAGTATTTAGTGCTGGGTTTTGCTTTGACATCAGCTGGCATTAGATCAGGTCCTTCTAGCACATCCTTGATTATCATGCAGAACCTGAAAGATGTTGGAATAATCAACCTTTCATATAATCAAGGGCATATTTAAAGTATTAACTGCATACCTAGAGACACGATTGTGTAACAGCTAACAGGCAGTTACAGATCATTGGCTTTGGAAAAACAAAGAGAGAAACAAATCTTTTATTTCGTGTTATTATTATTTCAGTGACATTCTGTAATCCAACCAAAGCCCCATTAAAAAATAATTAAAGAAGTTTTTATTGTATTGTGCTCTTTAATTATTTTCATGGCATCTGGAGAGACTCTCCTAGCTGAGGATGATTATTAAAAATAAAAGACATTGTAAATAATAAAACAATCCTTAATAGCCATCTTTTCATAAATGGTGAATCTCTAAGTACACTTAGAGGAAAACCTAGTATGTTGCAAAGAGAAAACTGAAGCATGAGAAAATTTTGTGAATTTTCCCCCACAAGTTAATGGCAGTAGCATCACTATAACCTAGACCATCTGCTTCACAGTCTTATTTTTTTCTGATTAGGGTACAGTCCTGAAGTGATTCCTGAATTGAGTCTATTCCCATTATCAAAGACAGTATTAATTCACTTAAGCCTGAAGACTTAAGACACTAACTATATATAAAGAAGTAACCTAATTCCTGCTTGCTTTTAAATCAGTATCCAAGAGTCTGTGTAGCACTGGATGAAAAGACATGAGTCATTGGATACCAGTGAGGTTCAAGACATGGCTTAGATTTCACATAAAAAATAAGGCTTGCTAGGTACCATATGCTCATAGCTAAAATCATATTAAGGTTGGCTACCAATCAGCTGGGGTTCTCAGTATCTGATGACTGTGGTGCTTGAGTTATAAATGCACCAATAGATGAAAGTGCCTCTTTTGTGTGGAGGCAAAATAGCACTTCATGAGAGGTGAAAGATTTTGGGAAGAAAAAAGAAATCTCTGTAATGTAAATGATATTATACATACAGTTTGTGAGCATGAAAGGGACAGAAATGTACCTGCTCTGCAAAATAAATGCTCTGCATTAGAAGAGAGAAGACATCAATGCATATAAATCAAGGCCAGTGTATATGGTTTGGGGATTATGGCATTAAGCTTCCATATTTTTTCACAAATGTCTAGTTTTTTTATCATTTTTTCCTTTGGTACAATTTTTGGCACTGGGGAGAATAGCAGGAAATAGTATCATGCTTGCAGGAAAGGATTGAGCACTGTGGAGTCAGAGCCCCCTTCCTGATCCCACTAAATTTTTTTTTGTGACCTTGTGTACTTTTCTCTCTCTTCCTTTCTTAAATTCCTAACTGGGTAGCCTGGTGACAGGTAAGAAATACACATTGGTAAAACATCCAGTCCCTTCTCTGAAGACTTGATATCTCAGTAAAGCAATGTAGGCAAAGGCAAAACAGGTGAAGGTATCAGACCAAAGTCACCCAGGAGGTAGAAGGGGGGGATTCTGAATCACAGAGCAGAATTTTTTTTCAAAACACAACTGTCTCTAAGTGCAATAATAACTTGAATTCTTTTTTGTGTAAGCATTATATTTACCATTGATTCTCCCTCTTTCTTTTGCTCTCACTTTTTTTAACTTCTGGTAATCCTTCCTCCAAACTTCAGTCCCAATGGCAGTAATTCATAAAGCCATTTGGATTACATGGGCTGTGAAAGGTTTTAATCAAATGATGAATGCAATTTTCATTTCACTCCAGTCTTGTTTATTTCCTGCAAGAAAAGGTTAGGAGCAAATTTGCAGCACATTGCATCATAAATCCTAATTTGTGTATTTTATTTCTATTGCAAGGCTATGGACTGTAGTGAACTTGACAGAAGTCACTAGGCTCTCTCCAGAGAAAGTCATAAGACCAGAAATGGTGTAGGGTTCTACCAAGTTGCTACTTACACAATGTCCTAGTATCAAAATTAGTTTTGACAACTGTGGCTTCAACATTTCCGTCCCCTATTCAGGATAACTAGGCTGAACAAGTGAAGAGGATGCATTTTTTTATTCCTCAGCTGTGCAATAAGAATCCTATGGGACAAACTATTTTCAAAATAGTCTGGGGAAGGAGATGGTAGAAATCACTTTACAAAAATTTACCATTCTCTTCTTGCGAAGAAACATTCAAAGGGATGAATCATCATAATACAATTTCTGTTAAACTTGAAACCCTGATGTGATCCAGCCACATACCCACACTCCAACCCAAGCCTAATCTGCATACAAACA
>VYZW01026829.1:26826-36834 GCA_013401315.1 Balaeniceps rex
TGCTTGCTTTTTAAAAGAGCATCTATGCTCAGCCATGGCAAGAAGTATGTGATAGAATTTTTCTTCTAATCAGTCACTGAATTGGGATTTGAGTTTGGATGAGGGCCATGAAAGCAATTTGAATTAATATGGTCAGAACTACAGGATAGTACAGTCAGTAATTTTTACAGTCCTCCCCAACTTCTTTAATCATCTGGGCTCCCATTTCGCAGGGTAATTAAACAGCTTAAAATATGCATCTGTGTGTTTTGCCATAGTTCAACAAAGGACCTACCAGAAGCACCACCACAGGAAAAAAAAAAAGTTGGTAGACAAATACAGTCCCCACACCTTGTGGCTTCAGATATTTTATCAATTTCTTGGAAAGATATTTGTATAGTCTATACATATATGAGTGTTTGTTTGTCTATGTGTGTATACTTATCCCTGTCTAAAATTACTATAGACCAAGCAGCACAAGAGCAGGAATCTGATGCTATCCAAGTGAGAAGCAGCATATGTACCTACCACATGGCGTAGGAAGTATTATCAGCCAAGATTTCCTTTGTTAGCTAGTGAATGGTACTGCATCTCAGGAACCAAAATCTACTTTGGGACCAGGGAAAATATTAACTCAGCCTTCTCCAAACTACCTCTCTCTCTCCTTCTGTTCTCTCTCCTTGCCTACCTACAAGTTTCAATAATCATAACTCTGCTGGTGCTTTTTACCATTAACATGATCCTTTGTGCTTTCTTCTTTAATGACTATCTTGCCACACCTCCTTCTTTTTCCAGGGTCTAAAGGGAATATGTCATTTGGGTAAATCCACTGAACAGGCACCTGCATGAAATGGCAGTTTATAACAATTAATTAAATGTTAGGATTAGTCTCACTGCCAGATGATGCCACTGCCTAATGATACACCCCTGATGTCAGTGACAAATGATGACTTGTCAGCAATAAAGCTATTTGGAGTGGAAAACTTACATGTCAACCAGTTATGATCTTATTTGTCCACAATACTTATCCCAAAGCACTGAAATTCATAAAAATACAGCTATCCACTGAGTTGCTGATATGATTCAAGCTGATGTAAACTGACACTATAAACTATTCAGCATAAGGGGAATGGAAAAATCTCTTCAAGGGTTTATCTTACTCTTATTGTGTAGGGCTGTACCATCCCCTACTCGCTCCGCTGGGGAAAGGATTGGCCCTATGGTAAGTACTCCAAAGCCACCTGGCAGTTTGGGATCAGCTCTCCTGTTCCTAGCTTGGCCTATGGGTGGTCTGCTGTGATTCTCCTCAAGAATGACAAGGTGTTAATGAAATTATTTATAGATCTCCCTCAGTTTTATCAAGGGGATATGTCTCAGTGCATGGGCTGTGATGAAGTGAACAGCTTTTGTGAAGGATGAGTGCAAACAAAGGGAATAGATAAAATATTGGCAGACGAAAAGAACCCAGTGGTACAATACTGAAAAGGGAAGTATTGAATGAAGTGTCTCTGCCACCCACATTCTAGCTGAGAAGAAGCACCACGAAAACAACAAAAAAAGAAAAAAATAATGTAAATATGTGTAACAAATTGCTCTGACACCCTGACACCTTGGCTGACAACCAAGATAACTCATAGGCAATAAATCATATTTCCAAGGAACTTAATTTCTTGCACTTGTGCTAGCTATGTGCTGGTTGTCATCATGGTAAAACATGACTAAATCCTGAATTCAAAAATTTTGGTTTGTTTGCAGTTTCTGGCCAATCAAAATGCTGCCTTTTAGCTCAGCTTCCTAACATTTCCCTTTCTTGGTGACTGCTGCTTTGTTGCGTATCCAAGAAAATGCTACCTGGGAAAACTCTGGAGTCAACGGAAGGTGGAATATTGGTCCAAACCTGTAAGAGGTCCACTGAACAGTGATATGTCGATGGATAGAGATCTGTGCTTCTCGTTCTCAAAGCTACATTCTGTAGTGCTCACCTGGAGTATGCATAGAACACTAAATTTGTGACAAATCAGAGAAATTACGGTGGTTGTTTTCACTCCTGCTGAAGCTCCATTTTATTTCATCCAACACATTGTTTCAGAGATGACTGTCCTGTCCTTCACATGGTTGCTGCCTGCAGACAGGACCATTTAGTTCTGACAAATGTCCTATTTCATGCAAGAAACACCTAAAGCTTACTACCCATCGCTGGCTGCATAAAATTACAGGATGTCAATATGTGTTAGATGAATCCATCTGGAGAAGATAAAAGAACCGCAAATGAAACTGGGTTTAACATCCCAGGCAAACTGTCTTTTAATGTTAAAAGAAAGAAAAAAAAGTCCAAAGATTGGTTGCTCTCTTTCTCTTCGTGCAACTAGGGAAGAGGGCAAAGAGATAGTAGGTAATGCAGTCAGCTTACTATTTGTTTCAGAATTATATTTCTCAGAGGCTTTTTCATTTGAGATAAGTCTTCCTTGCCCAAAGAGTGGTCCCTCTTCTATTATTTATTGTAGTATTCTGACCCTTGTCTTTTAGCAGAACAAAGAGGCAGAAGAACTGAAAAATAACAACAAACTTGGTCTGGCTGGAAGCAAAGAATATTAACGCTCCTGTGGATAAAATCCTTTCCACAATCTTCACAGAAAAGTAGGAATAACTAGGAAAAATACATTTCCTTGGGGAGGAACCTCAGACCTACTCTCATTCATGTCAGTAGGTCTGAACATAATGATTAATGAATACTAATACCCCTTAGTACCTCTTTGGGAGTACATATAGACAATAAAATTGTTTTAAATTATGTTTATGCTCATTTCAAGAGTCTTTTACTGAGGAAAGAAATGTAAAGATGCTGTACAGTGATTAACAGTCCAGATCTGTATGAATTTTCCTATTTACTACTGGGAAGAAGAATGAGACACTTGGATTAGGACTTTTGAGAATTTGAGTTAAACCATCAAGTATATGATATTCACTATGCAGTTCATCACAATCATAAAATTATCTAGGTACTGCTGCATTAGCAAAGCACTCAGCTTTGTTTCATGCTGCTTGTTTTTCTATTTCCTTCAAATGGAGATGGAGGAATCACATTTTGACTCAGAGTCTTGGAGACAGAGCAACTCTAAGTTGTAAAAATGTAGCTCTAATTCTTGGAAGCAGAGATCATTTTCCTTTTATTCCCACCCACTCACACCTTGCCTGCCTCATCTCTTTTCTACAATATTACCTCCCTTTCTTATGCCTCAGGTAAGGATACAAAGCCATATTAGGATCCTAGAAAATCCTATCCATAATATCTATGCAAAATATATAGATCACACTAAATAAAGGTGGTTAAAAAAACAAAACTAAACTAAAAAACCCCATGAAAGGCACACGATTCCTCCGTACTGGATATGTGAAGCTGATATATGTGCAAATCATGCCTAAGTCATTTTAAGACAGAAGCCTTGGGTCAGTTCTAAAGTGGGTAAAAACTAGCAGATTAAGCATGAGCCTAAGAGAAGAAAGGCATTTGCAATCCTTCTGGCTGAAGAGTAAAATAATTACTACTGAGAAAGCTTTTTAAAAGTATGAACATTTTAACTCCACTGCATACGATAAAGGAGCCGTGGAGACTGGAGAAACCTTCCCTTCCAAACAAATGGTGTAGAAGGGGATCTTCCTTTTTTTTACAATTAAGCAACACTGTCTCCAACTGAGAGGTGATGTGGGGTGACAGGAAGGGGATTATCCATTATCCAGGCAAATGTATGAAAACAGGAGGAGGAGTGGGTGTGAGTGTGAGAGATTGTGCACATAGCATTTTATTGCTCTGAGAGACACCCCAGTGCAGTGATTAGCACATAGACAAGAAGTAAAGGGGTTTGAAGTGAACCCCTGCCTCATCCCTGACCTGCAGTGTGCTCCAGGGTCCCACATAATGACAACCACTCTACCCAGAGAAGCGTTGGCACTCATCGGGAGAAGCTGGTAAAAGCTTCTTTGAAATTCAGCAAATGAGAACATATTCAAAATGGCCTTTTTTTGACCAGGTCTGCCCCCAGGCAGTTAGTGGATCTGAAAGGAAAAGAAAACTGCCCCTCTCAGCAACTTGAAACATGAACAAAATAGATTCTATTAATACCATTTTGATTTATTTGCAAGAGGAAACCTGGGGTGAGACCAGCCTGTGGGAAACAATGCAGCAAAGAACAGAGCTGGCCAAGAGCAGTCTATTGCCTGTAAGCAGTAGGATACAATGGGACATGCCATATAAACTGTGTTCAGTACACCATTTATTCACTAGATCTCCACACGTATTATTAACAATGCTCCCAGGAAGTCTCTCTCTTCTCCTCCCACAGCTGAATCGCAGAATCACAGAATCATTTGGTTGGAAAAGACCTTTAAGATCATCGAGTCCAACCGTACCTGTCCACTACTAAACCATGTCCCTAAGCACCTCGTCTACCCGTCTTTTAAATACCTCCAGGGATGGGGACTCCACCACTTCCCTGGGCAGCCTGTTCCAATATTTGACAACCCTCTCCGTGAAGAAGTTTTTCCTAATATCCAATCTAAACCTCCCTTGGCACAACTTGAGGCCATTGCCTCTCGTCCTATCACTTGCTANCGACTCATATTCAGTCGGCTGTCAACCAACACTCGCAGATCCCTCTCCGCCAAGCAGCTTTCCAGCCACTCATCCCCAAGCCTGTAGGGTTGCGTGGGGTTGTTGTGGCCCAAGTGCAGGACCCAGCACTTGGCTTTGTTGAACCTCATAGAATTGGTCACAGCCCATTGGTCCAGCCTGTCCAGATCCCTCTGCAGAGCCTTCCTACCCTCAAGCAGATCAACACTTCCTCCCAGCTTAGTGTCATCTGCAAACTTGCTGAGGGTACACTTGATCCCCTCGTCCAGATCATTGATAAAGATGTTAAACAAAACTGGCCCTGAACAAAACTGAAGAGGCCATGAGCTTTATATTGTAACCTGGGCAAGTGGGACCTACATCAAGTGTCTGTAGTATGGCTCACTCCAAGAAATCTATTCTACTGAATACAATACAAATACTGTTTAACTAAAACACTAGGCATTTAACTGGCTGACTCTTATGCTTGTTTCTTGCTTTTAATAGCCTGCAAGGGCCCATAAACACTCAGGAAGGGGAACAGAATTGCAAACAAATTGAAATTCATAGTCACGTGGGTATAAATTTGTAAAAGAGGTCAAAGTACAGCAGCACAGCAGCCCTCCATTATGATCCACAGATACTGTTTATGCCTCATTAAAAGGACTATGTACAGATTATAATAGCAAGAGGGCCGAAAACAGAGCTATTCTTCCTTTCATTTCAAGGGTATGACCCTGAACTGTTCAAAAGGTACTGTCAAGGTGATAAGGGGGAAAAAAACCCAAAATGCACCAGCAAAGAACTAGAGATGAAGACTTCAAATGCAGCAGAGAATGGAAAGAAGTTGTATGATTTCCTATATAAATAATTTTCTTGATTCTTTTTTTCCCTTTATAAAAAAGACAAATTTCTGCCGCTAATCCAACACCAGCCCACTCAGTGGCTAAATTACACATAGGTTCTCCCTGTTATGCTGACTGTCACAAACATCTTTCACTGCTGGGTGCTGTGGGACAGCAGGTGAGATGTTCCTAAAATTAACAGAGGTTCAGGTTCATTTCACACCACTGAAAAACTTCCATGACATTACTAGTGTCATGCTAGTCTAAACGTGACATAAATTATATCATAATCAAAGTCCGTCAATTAACTCAGTGAAAATCTCTCTTCTGATTTATTTGGATTTTTGTTCCGGCAACAAGTATATAATCCAGAAAACTCTTTGAAGACCCATGAATTCAGTAGTTCCATAGACATAGAAAATAATTATTTACTACTATACTAATCTGAAAAATTATGAACTTTGATATATTATGAATAGCAACTCCCTTGTGCTCCAATCATTAAGAAATACAGACATTAATGTCAATTTTTAAAGTTCATAACAGAAGTTGTTAAACAAAAATGGATTACAGTTATAGGATACCCTTTAAAAGAGATGTAGCCATATTAGAGAGAGACAGAGAAAGCAACAGCAATTGTCAGAGGTCTAGAAATAAAACCTATAAGGAAAGACTGAGAGGAAAAATTGTCTAGGTAAGGGAATAATGAGAGGAAATATGGAAACAATCTAAAAATATGCAAGAGGATGCTCCAAAGACAAAGGGTATTATCTTTTTTTCCTTGTCCGTGAGATTAAGACAAGAAGCAAAGGGGTTTAAAATGTAATAAGGGAGATTCAGGTAAGATATTAAGAAAAGCCTTCTAGTGGTAGAGCTCATGACTCACCAAAGTGGGTATGGAATCTCCATCACAAGACATTTTTAAGAGCAAGAGGGACAAACTTGTCTCAGATAACTACAGTTAATGTCACCGTAGCAAGAGCATGGGTGATATGTCCTCTCAAGATTCCTTCTAACTCTTTCTACTGGGATTTGAAATTCAGCCTCTTCCATTTTAACAATAGGATTTTTTCCCTTTATTTTTCCTTTGTTTATTTTGTTTGTCAAAGAAGAAAATAAAAAGCAGTTTGCCTATTGAAAGATGGATTATTTGTATCATAATTAAGCTATAGCTCCTTTGGGTCAAATTTAGAAACAAATTTCTGGTTTGGAAAAGTTACTGAGTACTAGCTCAGCATTCCAACTCAGTTTTATTATGGGAATTAATCTTTTTAAAGATACCATTAAAAACAGCCATATAGTGGATGAAGCAATCAGCTAGAATAATTGTTCAAATAAGATGCCATACCCAAAACACAACGACAGAAAGTTCTCAAAATAGGATTTACCATTCTGAAAGGATTTCTTTTCAAGTGAAGGCTTGCATCAATGTATCTTTTTATAGATTAAATTCATACTTAAACTATATGTACAGACTTTTCCCTCACTTAAACCTCAGCACATAAGAAACAGGTTTGGGCTTATCATCTACGTAAAAGGGAGTTTCACCAGACATACGTAGACAAGAGGATCTTTACATACCTACTTTCAATATTCTATTTCTCCTGTACCATAAACAACTATCTGCTCCATGGATGAAACTCGGGTGTGGGGAAGAGTTTGGAAAACATTCCCATAAACCATTGCCTGAGGGTTTGTTGGGGTTTTGTTTTGTTTTGTTTTTCCCCTTATGTCACACTTGCTTATACCTGGTCATGACCAGATGAAATAGAAGTATTCAGATCCCACATGCTCTTGAAATTTTTGTCATGAATGCAGGACACAAGATGCAAAAAACTCGAGTTAATATTTCTTAGTCATCTTTGAATTAGGAAGTTTTGATTTAAACCCAAAGGAACAGCCAATAATGGAGTTTAAACAATATTACAACTATATGCTATGTGGTCAATCACTTAATATGTGATTCAAAAAACGGTCATAGGAGTGCACTGCAAACCACCTATGGGCTACAAATGGTTTATTCAAATTAAATAATTAAAAGCTGCAAATTACAAACATGATAGAAAAAAAATGTACATTAGTTCATTAATGATGTATTAACCCGGACACTGGCAAAAATCATAAAACATAGTTGGGCAAGTACTACTCTTCATTTTCACAGTTTCACAGATTTTCACAGGTGTCAAACAGATTGTGAACCTGGGTTGAAAATTCAGCCACAGAGCATTGCAAGGATCAAATGGCATTATTAAGTTTCCACAAATGGAGGAGAAAAGGGAGGGGAGGGAATGTAGAAAAACTCTTTAAAAAAACAACTGCAAATAACAGGATACCTTAACTGCAATTCAATAAAAGTAATTTTGCAGCTAAGACAAAGTAATGACCACATTTCTGAGATTTGTAATACATAGCAGGAGCTGGGCCCAAGGGCAGTGCATACTTATTACTGGCAGTGTGTATGCTCTTTCAATACACATAAAATATTATAAAGCTTGATCTGACACAGTCAGCAGACAGTCTGCGCATTATGTTGTTACAATGAGTCTAATTTCAAGAACAGCTCAGAGCCAGAAGTAAATAAATAAACTAAGGAAATAAATAAAATAAGGAACTAGAGTAGAACAACTAACCTTTCACAGAAAAAAGAGGGGAAAAGCCAATGTGGCTGTCAACAAGACCAGCTGTATTTCTGCAATATCATCTTCCTCTCTGAAGATCATCCCACCTGGCAGAACTCAAGTGTTGAAAAACATCGATATCAGGAAATAAGTAAGGGAGGGAGAGATTAAAGTGTCTGTGACCGTCAGCAGCTGTGGAAAGAGTAACTGAAATGGTATGCTTTTCTGCAAAGATCATCAGGGTATGGGCTAGCAATTCCTGCTGATAATTTTGGAGGGTGGGTTCCTGAGCTTTTTACATGATAAGGGACAATGTGCAATGTGCTGTTAATAACACTATGATACTATGCAGAGCCTCCTGAAATGAGTTCCTAAAGCTATACCCAGTCACCCAGGATCTAAACAAGCTATTTCTCATAAATATTAACAGATAGACGCTCTGATCTGGATATTGTGCTTCTGTGAGATGGACTCAAAATGTACTTTGGTTCTTTGTGAGCCCTTTTCCAGATGTCAGACAACAGCATGGGGTAGTGCACCTGTTTTTCAAAGGGACTGAAAGCAGTTCACACTTCCATAAATTGCTAATCTTCTGAGTGTCAGTGAGTAGAACAGTCACCGCTTTTATGGGTCCTGCCACATTAAGAAGAAGGGTTCATCACCCAGTCACCCTGGAAAACTGATGGTTCATCATCCTTCCCCTAGGATTACTGGGCAAAGGAATGGCATGGCTGATGACCTATTAAAAGGATTCTAATTCTCACAGGAAAAAATATCCATCTTTCCTAAATTATGCCAGAATCATAATTTGAAGGTCTTCTAAAAATTTTGGTAATTGAGGAATTGCTTGAAGATTATTCTGCAGGATGTCATGGCTCAACCCCCAAGCCAATTGGAAGTTTACAAAAGGCTCAAGATTGGGCTAGGGAATATATTTCATAGCTCATATCAGCATCCAAAGCCTGAATTATGAGGTCTTCTATCTTTGGTCTTTTGGTATTTAATGATCACTTTGGAATCTCAGCACATCTGAAACTTTTAGGATTTCTAGGCTGGCATTGATAATGGGCAAAATTATGACACAGTTGATATTAGAATTCAACTTATAAAGAATAGAGGAAGACAACCTAATTGGACTCAATGATCTTAAAGGTCTTTTCCAACCTAAATGTTTCTATGATTCTAATTAATACCAACACTATTTTATGGAAAACAATTGGTTCACTAAGTTGAAGGATAAAAAATTTTGAAAGATAAAAATTTTTAGGAACTATCTTTAGAAGTCTATAAAGCATCAGATTTGATATCATGCAACATTTTGATTAAGAAACTAAGCTGACAGTGGAAATGTCAGTGCATGTCTTAAGAACATTGTCAGATCCCTAAATGTAATTTAGGTGAGGAATTATCATTTCATGAGTTAATTTCACTCTGAGATTCTGCAGACATCCTTTTTTTTTTGGTACACTATTTAACAGTTTCACTCATGACCTGGATCAATCAATAAATGAGTAATTTTTCAGATTAAACAAATATTAAGTACCAGAAAATACCAAAGATACAGTGCTGTTCAGAGTAAACCCCTGATAAATGGCAGAGGAAAGTATATATCTAGGAGCAGTTTTCTCCCCTGAAAGGATGGACGTGTTATCCCATGAAGAAATGACTGAAAAGAACTTAGAGGTCACAGCACAGAATTCATTGAGAGTAAGTTTTAATATCATGTCATAGAAAAAAAAGCCCCTTAGATTTAGGTATAGTAGAAAATACAGTAGGGTGAAGATGTAATAATATCTTTGTATTTGATGCAGGTAAAACTGAATTCAGAATATTGTGTCTAAACTTCAAGAAAACTATTAGGAATAAAGAATATGATTTCAAAAAAACACAGGTATGACTTAAGACCAGGAAACCATGGCTAGTAGCGGGAGACTCCAGAACTCTATTTATTGAGCTTGTT
>VYZW01026836.1:3424-15706 GCA_013401315.1 Balaeniceps rex
CCAGACAAAAGAGAATATAATGGTTTTATCATCTAAGACAGATAAAGGGTAGGAAAAGGAGGTATCTGACAAATAAATGAGATGCATACATCATGCAGTCTACCAAAGAACCACAGAAATTTTCAGTGGTTTGGAATCTGGGTCTTCTGAATTTCAGCTGAATGCCTCACACCAATATTGCCCAGCTTTTCTGGCAGTGGGACACACAGCTTATTTCCATAGATGAGCAGAGCTGTATGGCCTGGCCACATCAGGGCCATTACCACATATTAGATCCACTGCAGACAAATGTTCAGTCTGTAGGTCTGACTTCGTTGCTTGCCTAGGATACAGGATTTGTTCCCTGGAAATCTTATAAAGCCCTAGAAAGAGACAGACAGACCTAGAAAGAGGATAGTCAAGAGGAGTCTCTTGCTGCCACGAGAGCAATTATATTGATGCAGATCCTGCTCAGAGTGAAAAAAGGATGGTCAGCAGCAGGCTGGGCCTGAAGAATTATCCCAGAGAACTGCATACAGCTGCAGCATATTGGTAGAGCACCTCCGATTTAAAAAAAAATGAGGATAATACCACTGTCTGATCCTTTCTACCCATTTTACTATTCACTAAACATGGACCGTTTGGATGTTCCCTTTGGTGTCTCTTTAACAGGATTTTCCATATGAAATATGATAGCCTCCTTTTCTCTTTGTGCAGGGTAGAATTCCTCTGCTACTGATTTTTATTCCTCTTCCTTTAAAGGCAAAGAAGAAGAAAACCTGGCAGGAAATAAAAGCATCGTAAACTACCAGAAGCTGCTGCTTCCTAACTGAAAATCAGAGTCATTTTCCCAATTATACATTCTCGCATCAGACACAGAACTACCCAAAATGCAACTGTCAACAGTATGAGCTTGTGCACTGTGTACTAACTCACCCTAAGTGGCCCATAAGCCCAGCTCATCCATTTCTATTCTTTTGAACAAGCCTTTATCCTACCACCAGTCCCCCCACAGAGAATGACTGATCTGGATCCCCAAGAAATTCCTCCTCTCTCTTCCACACGTCCACTCAACAGGCTTATTAAAAAATACCTCAGAACACTTCTGTTGTACCAGTTATCGCCACGGAATGAATATAAACAGGATCTGTTCTACCAGTCAGCAGACAAAACTCCTGAATTCAGATTAAACCAAATGAAGTTAGTTCAATTCATTTATTTCTTTTGCTTCAAAAGCAGTAAAAGTTAAGAGAAGCCAAGTACATTGCTAAGCATGTTTAAGAATCTTCATGAGTAAGAATTTCCATGTGTTGTTTTAGTGATATTTGTATTTTATATCCTCTCCCCAATACCCCAATCCATTTGGCATATTATGGAGGCATGACACGATGCAATCATCACCTCACATTTGCACACTAAGAAATACTGTGAAACTCACAAATTATCCACTTGCTCATGAGTACATGTGTACAAAGAAAAGATTTCAAGCAATTAAAGAATCACCAAACAAAACCACACACGAAACAACTTGTCCATGAGTAAATACAGTTAAATCTTAAAATTTTCAGCATTCCACTTTAAAAAGTAATCCTTGGGTTAAACATCTAAACCATAAGCAGCAGGATTCCCAGTATGGCTAGGATTTAATCCAAAATTGTTAGGTGTTTGTGATTATTTACAAAATCTTACAACTGTAGACCAACCTTGCTTTAGGGCTGCCAGTCCAATGCTTTTGCTGTTTGCAGTACCTTAGTAAAGCTTAAACAGAGTAACAGCTGACTAATGTTTTAAAGGTTCATTGCCATTACAGATCCAAATGTCCCTGTACAAAATTGAACCTGACAAACATCAAGCCAAATTCCCTTCACTGCTGTCTGAGAATGAAAGGATGCAGCTCACCCAAGGATGCAGCCCTCACCCAGCTCTGAGGACTCATCCTGAGGTTACCTCTTTATTTCTTAGAGGCCACAAAGCCAGCATGAGTCAGTAAGCACTTCAACAACAAGAGGCCAGCCCTGGCCACAAATTGACCCTGCACAACCTCTTTGGTCTGCCAGCACAGCATCACCATAGGTGCACAGCTCACTGGATTGGGAAACCTGATTCAGGTTACAAATAATCTCTCCTACCTTAACCCTCATCACCTTACAGCTTGTCCCCAAGTACTTCTGCTGTACAAGATGCAGAAAGATGTACACAGGTACAAGATGCAGAAAGGAGCATTTATCCATGCAGCTTGAAGTGTTGTGCCCTTCAGCTTTACTACACAGATAAACCAATTAACTAACAGCCAGCCGCTGGTGAAAATGGCGGATCCTTTCCCCTTCCCTTCCCCTTCTCAACCTCAGCCGCTCCCCTCCACTTCTTCAGCTGATCTGACCCAAACCTGAGCCAGTTTAGAGAGCTAAACAGGCAGAAAACCATATGCCTCCCTTTGTATAGTTAGTTTTCTACCAGTTTAGCTCACTGTTGCAGCGGCCTGATGATGATCTCTGCTGACAGGGCAGGGGGCAGGAATGCACAGCTGTAAATAGAGGGAGAAGAGCAGACAAGCCTTTCATCAGCAGCCAGTCATTAAATCAGGTAGGTGTACTAGTACCACACCCTGAGTGAGGGGTAGACAAAAGGAAACAACACCCTGCTTTCCTTGTATCAGCCATAAACCTGAGAGAAAACAGACATGAAATATTTCCTTACCTATTCTCACAGTTATTTGACTTTCTTGAAATCACTGAATGATTTCCCACCCGTGTTTCTTCTTTGCTCGTGCCAGCAGAAATTTCCATGGAGCCAGGCTATTAACTATCCTCATAACTCTCCCCCAGCTATTAAGCCAGCCCCATGAGTAATGTATAAGAAAGAAACCAAACAACACTCGCATTTCACTTAGGTTGTGCCAGAAAAAGATTGAGATCAGACAACTCTTTAAAGAACAGAACGCATTAAAAGGAAAATGTCTTTACAGCATAGAGTCTTATTCAATTCCATTTAGAACAATGAAATGAGAGCAATATTAACTAATTAATTTTAACTGGGGATAATTACATTTAATCAGTTATGTTAATTCAATTACATAGGAAGAGAGATGCATTCTGATAGTGCTGGCATGCAGGATAAGACAAGAAATGCTCTTGTCTTGACATTGACATTGACATTCCAAAAGACAAGAACCCTGTCAGAAATGAAAGAATTCACGCGATGAGAAACGGAAGACAAAGGAATTACCACCCCAGACTTGATCTGTGGCCCAGTCTAGTGTCTGTCTCGGATGACACAAGCACATAAAGCTTCAGAAGGTGAAAACAAACCCCCAAATAAACAAAAACACAAAGACATGTTGGAGGATAAATCTACCGCCACAAACTACAGTGTGATAGTAGAAACTCTTTTCAACAAAAAGATGTCTTACATTCTTTATAATCTTTATTAGCAACACCTACTGGATATGGATAGTTTGTAAGCCAGATAGTTGCTTGATTTACCCTTGAACTCCTTTCTTAATCACTCCAGTGGCTGAGTTCCACTATCTAATTATACACAGAAGGTTAACTGGCTTAAGCTGGATAAAGAAGCAGTAGATATATCTTGGCTTTAATAAGACTTTTGATGCTGTTGCTAGATAGGAATGTATCTAATACCATAAGCTGGGTGTGAGGTCAGATGAAAAGTCACTCCTTAAAAGAGCAATTATCAATATAGCATTGTCAAAATAGAAATGGCAAAGGAAGCATAAAAGATGACAAAAAGTTCCCAAAAGATAATTCTCCTTCTTCAGTCTGATGAAACCAAAGGGAACCCCAGGCCGCTTCCCCTCGTTCTCAGAGAGCACAGCAGTCAGAAGGATGGGTCACCATCGGTGACAGCCCATGTCTACGAAATTCTACACTGATAAACCCATAAAGACAATGTTTGAAGAATACATCTTACACATTTTATTAACTGAGTCAGTATGGAAATCTGCACGTTTGCTATACCTGAAAACTTCCACATGCATATATTTACCTCAAATTTTATTTTGTTTAATAACTTCTTTGAAGGTTCTCTGAAGATTAACTAGGATCCAATACAAGGTTCCTGTTTTTCCAACGAATCGAAATATTCAAGCCACTGCTGGTTCTGGGGTTTGATTTGGTTTGGTTTGTTTATTTTCCCTCTGCACCACCCCAGTTCCAGTGGAGCCATAAATGGCCAGGCCTATTCTCAGATTCCTGGATCCATGGAATGCAAGAAAATGCTATTTTCCAGATCATAACTTTTACCTGTAGATTCTGCCTAAATCTACCCTGTTAATCTGCAGTTCACAGATGTAGAAAAAAAAGAGGATTTCTGAGGTCTAGTGAGCAGCTCTGTATCAATGCAAGGGTAACATGTAGCTCTGTGAAATTCATCCTCTCTGGGCTCGCTACCAGGCAGGCCTTTTTAGGGAACTTGTACTGCTATGACTTAGAGCCTCTGGGAATCATGAAAGATTGTCTGAAGTCTTCTGAAGGCTCAGAGCTGGTAAAAGCACAGGGCTGGGGAAGATGTCATTAGGAGGACTGGGGGAGGGATGGGGCAGAGTAACCCATATTTTAGAGGCATTACTCCTAGTTTGTTACGCGAGATTCAGGACTGAGATGCACTCTCGAGCAGGCAGGCGGCACGCCGCACAAACTGGACTTCGTTTAGAAGCACAGGGATTCCCCAGTTTTCACATCCTATTCAGGAAGCCCGGCTCAGCACTTTATTTTTTGGAAGTGCTTTATACCAAGTTGCATGTTTAACGTACGTTCCCAAACGCTAACGTTACCTTTTGACTTTTTTAACATCAAGTTTGAAACCTTTCTCTCTCCGTGACTTAAATTACACCCTGGCTGGAGTATGCGACTATCCGGTAACTCTGTGACAAAACCGCGACACGCTGAGAAGACAGCAGCCTAATTTTGTCGCCTCCTTCGTCCCCTCCCCACGCCAGCCCTCTCCCCCCCGCCCCGCGGGGGGCGCGGCGGGGTTATCTGCCACAGGCGGCGTCGGGGCACTGCGGGGCCTCCCCCGAGGCCGCTCCCGGTCCCGGCAGCCCAGGCCGACGGTGCTCCCTTCCCGCGGCCCCTCTAAGGGGGCTGCGCCCGCCGGGCGGTTTCCCTTCGGGGAGGGAGGGGAGGTGGGCGGCACGCGCCGCGCGTGCCCCTGTGCCTCCCCCTCCGCCCTGCCCCACTCACGTCGCGGCGCGCGCGCGCTCGCCGCCGATCCACTCCGCGCCTGGCGACGGCAACGCTCCCTCCGCCGGGAACGGAGCCCCGCCCCGCGGCCAATCGCGTCCTGTCTTCTTCCGAAAGAGCCGGGGGCGCCGGCCAATCGCAAGCCGCCCGTGCTCTGCGGCGCCCGGGCGCCCTACCGACCGCCGACGCCGGTGGCCGTCGCCATGGGCACGGGGACGCCCGCCCCGCGGTGCCGGGCCGCCGCAATTTAATTAGTAATTAAAACATTACTAAGCATACAAAGCACCCTCCGCCCCCCGCCTGCGTATCATAAAAAAAGAGCAAAAGCCGTAATATAGTTCAGTAGGTTTTTATTGCTTTTACCAACCTTCTGAAACGTTACAAAAGATAATTTTATTCTAGTAGTAATTAAAGCAACAAAGGGTGGATCTTTCACATTAAAGACAAGTCCAAGAGTTTGTGATTTCTGTATAAATTGAATATTGATTCTACATTTCGAATAAGGTTTTCATTTGCTTTGGAATTAGTTATAAAGTAAGAAAACATCACTGTAATTAGAAAAGCAGTCATAAAAAATTCGAACCGTACAGTATGTCATCACATTTGAAACCACCAGTATTAAAAACAAAATTGTAGTTCAGCTACAGATGCTGAACCCTGGAAGACACCTTTGCACAGGAGCATCAGCAACAATAGAAAGAAAAATATTATAAATGCTGTGTCTCGCCAACAAAATAATTTAGAAAAGTACTGATTTTCAAACTCATTCATTATTCCAAATAAATGTCAACAGATACGAAGTTCAATACGAAAGTGTCTTTAGATTAACTTCAATGCCAACTACAAAGTCTTATAAGTTTTCACTAAAAACGTTACGAAATAAAATCGACTGTAAAATTACTAAGCAATTTGCTTTATTTATAGCACTACTTTTACCTTGACTGTGTGCCTCTAGTCTTAAAATTCGCCATAAAATAAATTACTGTTGGTATAAACAAAGTATTTCACACATTTGTACTGTAGTCGATAATGAATTTGACCTAGATGAGTAATTAAAACATTACTAATTGTATAAAGCAAAAAGAAAACTAAAATCATTGTGGTGCTCATCTAACGGACTACATTCGTGAACTGAAAATCATGAACCATTTATCTTAGATTTACAGAACGTATGTACAAGACAACCCTTTAAAACGGTGCAGGCTCCACGACATGACACCTGTTTGTTACAGATACATTTTACAGCCTGTCAAACCTGCCTTTGCAAAGGGCACAAATTAGGAAGCTACCATATAAAGACAGAGATGCAGGTGAAGCAAATGATAACTTACAGAAGAACTTTCATTAAATGCAGAAAAAATGGCCAAGACATCTGGTTGAAAAAAACCCCACCAGGGCACCAAATTCTACCCTAGCAGGTTTTATGATGACAAACTTGGCAATCTGGAACATTTCACTGAACAGCCTTATGTTACAGCTGCAAAATTAATCTAGGAAGAAAGTATAATTAATTTGGGCATATGTAAACAGAATGAAAAGCGTGTCATTGTAATACATATGAAAATACTAAGAACGAGTTTTGTAGAATATAATTTAAACACGAGACTGCATTTTAACTGAAATATTTTAGACGATAATTTAAATGGAGTGGTCAAAATTAAGACCTACACTTTATGTAAACATTCATATTTATAAATAAATTAGAAAAAGAAAAAAAAAAAGGAAAGAAAAAAAAAAAAGAGGGACTTCCTGAGGTGGCTCTGCAGCCAGATACACAGTAGCACTAAGCTCCATTCCGGGAAACCAAGGCATCTAAAAAAAGTGCAGGGATGTTTGTTTTCCTCTAACGGTTGGAATGGAACTACAATGGCGTAGTTTTTACAGGGCTTAACCCCTATGAAAAAAAATCAGCGCACAGCAATTATCACCGCTCTTTTGCATCTGTTAAGGCAAAACGTATATCTACATAGAGTAAACTACATCCTTAGCCGTTTTACTTTAATACTATGTATGATTTTAAAGCAGAGAAGGTGTAAAATGAGCAGCAAATCACTTAACCATAGATTATCAGTGGGGTTTTATGCACTTAATACCAGATCATCTTCTATTCATATGGGAAAAAAGTGCAAGCATAACACGCTACTGACCAAGAACACTGGAACTAAAGGTCACTGTAAACTGCTTTGCAAGTCATGGTATTTCTGGCACTGATTAAAATATCTACACAATTAAAATTAAATAAATACTGTGATGAGACTCATGGGGCTTTGGTTTTGTTTCCTTTCAGCTTTACTAGAAAAATACCCACCTCCTGTAATATTGACCAAAACTTAACCCTTCTGAAGTAGAAGCCAGATACAAGATGTGCAGCACCAGGGAACCCTGATTTCCAGCATTAGAGAGTTAAAAATCTACAAGGCTTGTAATAATTTTTTGGGTCTTTGGAAATTGTTGTAGGACTGTGCACACGAAGTGTAAAAATACTACTGGGAGGAAGTACAAAAGTACATGTATTGCGGTACAAAAGTAATGTGTCTTGGATAATGCTATGTAAACTGCCAAAAAGAGCTTCCCTCTTTGATTCAGCAATAGCTACTTAGTAGTCAACAACTGACATGCAGGTGTGTATTTTTTTTTGTTTGTTTGTTAAATAATGCAGAAAGTCTGGGGAAACCATCTGCTATAGTTTCACTGTACCTCAGTTTGACTAGAGGGAAAACATGGGTATTTTCTGAAAGAGCACATACTTAAGCTAAGGCACAAGCTACACTATTATCTAAGAATAAAGGAACATGTATGTATACAGGACATTACACAGTATCAGTCAGATTGGTAATGCAGACCTCACTTGCTTTGCCACCTAAGCCTTTGTTCCGACAGTTTTGATAGCATTATTCGTATTGCTGTACACTATGATTTACTTTCTCTAAACTGTCTTCTCGGAATTCAGCCAAATGAAAAAAGAAAAGGAAAAGGAGAAAAAAGAAAAACATTATTTAATTACATTACATTTAAAGGGAATAGTAACAGTCCATGTAACTTAAATGCTATTTTTAAATGTTTCTATTTATTCCCACCGATTGCTTTATTTTTGTAATATACAATTATCTTCTCTCCAAGTGACACTTGGCTGAAGAGCACCAAAATTCCACCTCAAGTGGTACTTTCAAGATGAACTCTGCCCTCCTCCAGAATCAGCTCCTTTTGCAGTTGTTGAGAGTTTTACCACGTGGACCATGATAAAACTCCCAACTTTGCCAAAAGCAGGATTAAGCAAGCAGCATCTTCTAATTTAAAATGAGCACAGATTCTAATTAAAGCCATTATAACATATCCAGAAAGGGCTGGTGGCGATTCAGAATGTAGGGAGATCATTTCAGAAATTAAAGCCAAAAAACTTAAGGCGCAAGGCAAAAAAATATTAATAATGGAAACTGCGCGGGTAAGTGATCAAGATTTTCATTTATACATAAAATTCTCATTATTTCAAATATTATAATGCTAAACACTAGAACTTGAAAATGTAAGTACAATAAATGCACTGACTGCATCTTTATCAGTGAGCCCCCAAAAATCCCATTTACTTTAATAAATGAATATTTACTTTTTAAATTCATCTTACATGATAAAAATTTATGCTAATTAAAATAAATAAAATGTTTAAAAATAAGTTGGTGTGCTATCATATATGCCCTTTACAATGGAGAGGATCAGAACTGTACACACAAATACCACAAGCAATTTGTAATCCATAAAATAATACTGATCATAGAGACCTATTACAGAATTAAACTACAGCTAATTTAATCAAATACACAGTAAATTTAAAAATTAATTAAGCAAGAAATTTACTTGGTGAGGACATGAAATACTCTAAAGTTTCAGCCTTAGAGCCGAGTAAATCAGACTCTGAAAGTTGATGGAAAAATGTAAGTAAAAACAGGAACAAAAGAATTCAGGAGTACTAGTGTGGTATGTATAACTTCCTATAGACCAAACTGCTGTCTGTAAATCCAATTTATACTGTGTAAACATGGAGTGTCCAGAATGGCAAATACTGACTTGGGACTGTAACTACAATTACTGCACTCATACTGCTACTGGACAATAATGAAAAGTCAAGAGTGAATTAAAAAAAAAAAAAAGTAGCAGAACAGGGTATTTATATATATTTTAAGGATTAACTAACCACCTGATCTGGGGCTCTAGGCCACTTCTGTAAAATAAGAGAGACAGAATCCAGAAAACACTAGCATGTAGTGGAGACATAAAACACAGTAGTTCTTGTCAACAGCACATTAATATTTGTTCTAGGAAATCACAAAAAAAGTATACCCTGCAAAAACAAGCAGTAATTGCCTGCATGGAAAACAAACTTCTGTAGCGCACATTATAAACAGAGGTATTGCAAAATTTTAAGCAATGTGGACCAGTAATCGTCAGCAAAAGCTGATTTAACTTTTATGCACATATTAATTATTGAAAATAATATGCATTCATTACAGTCTTCCTATTTAAAAATGAAAATAAAATTTCCAATAAAATAAATAGCTGAAGTGTGATTACCACTCATCTTATTTGTAGGAAAATCCTCTCATTATGCAAGCATATCTACAGTGCCCTAAACAATGGCAGAATTAAATATATGTCGCTCCTTAAATTGGAAATCACACTTCAATGGTATAATATCCTGCAGTGATATATACACACACACAAATACACCGATTCCCCTTGCTTCAGTTCTATAAAGATGTTTCAGCATCCACATACTTCACAACAGGTGAATCTTCCACATTTATTTTCACACTTTCTGGTTTTTCAGGGCTGTTTGAAAGCAAAGAAGAAAATGTAAGGTTTGGTTCCCTTTAGTAAAGCTTAACTTTCAAACATTTTATACTTAACAACAAACACTGAAAGTATTTATGTAAGGATACTTTTATGATGATGCATTTCTATTACATTCCCGTAATTGTTAAATACTATTCACAGGAACGGTACAAGCTTAAAGAGAGAAATCACCAAGATCTCATCTATAAATACCATTTCCAGTCCCACTGCTTTTATTGATTTAAAATTGTTTCGTAAAACAAACAAACAAAACCCCACAAAACTGTCTAGTTAAAAACACTCAAAAATACATAACAAGCAGTATTATTAATAGTGCTTAAAGTTGGGCAGGGAAACAATTTTGTTCACAATACAAGACTGGGAAAACATTTCAGTCTTTTCAAAATGGGGAACCACTCTTGTAACAACAGTGGAGGACAGTTAGAAATCTGCATACGCGTCCATTCAAGTGGAAGACGTAAAGACAATGGGCTGGCTGGCACCTGAACAACTGACACCCTTAGGGACACAGCCACTGAACAGTGGCTTATCAAGGACAGGAAGGAACATCCGAGGTAGTTACAGGGCAGTAGAAGAGAAATTGGAACAGCGTAAGAGGAAGGATTCGCTAGGCACAAATTTTAGAAGAGGCGACACATGTGTGAAGTTGCTCTTTAAGGAAAAAAAAGTATTAGAAATCCATGCAAATAGAAGCATTCTGGGATTCCTTAGAAAACATAAGTGTGCCTGGAGTCCTCAGAGTCTATAAAATATGAGAGATGGTGGAAGTAGAAAGAAAAAGCAATCTGGATCAGTTCAGGAAAGACAAACATATCTAAAAAATATTTTTTTTAAAAAAGCTAAGATTTTTAAGATATAATGCCAACCCACACATGTCATTCGGAATTTCAAAAGACTTGCTTGCTTCAAACTTCATCCTATTTGAAACCTATAAATCTGAAAATAGCAGTGCCTACAGAACCATTTTTACCACAGCACTAAACATCTGTCCATGTTATCAGATGAAGACTATTACACAGAAAAACCTTAACAGAAACGAGATGAAAAATTTACTAGGAATTACTTTTGACTAAGTGGCGGTGACATCTCTAAATCTCTCCAGCACCCACTATACAAAAAAGGCTAGAAAATACCTCAAAACAGCAACCAACCAGTTCATTGAGTTCAGGCTCAGGAAAGTCCTGTCTTCTAACATTTTCCAGATTCATGCAATATCAGATTGCCTCTTGAAAGAGCTAGTCTCTGGCACCAGTGTTTTTTATTTTCAATTTGTAGTTTTAGCAAGTTCCCTTCTGAGATGCAATTTTTACCTTACTAATCTCAAGCAGGACATGTTATGGAATCAAAGGGAAATGTCTTACAGCAAAATCTAAAAAAGTAGATGGAATACTGAATATGACCCAAGTAGATCAAAAAACATTGCAAACTGGCCAGAAGCCTAATTCACTAGTGCTGCATAAAATTCTATACTAACTTAACCTACTCAGGAAACAGGAAAGCACAAGATGAGTTGTACTAACTTATAACTGCCTGAAAACCAAATCTAAAAATTTTAGTTCTTCTGGAAAGAGAAATACAGGTCTGTATCTCTTCAAGCCTTACACACCCAATGACTATCAGATAACGTACCAGAAGCATCCCCAAATTCTGTAACAGGTTTCTCAGAACTTAGCATGAAAGAAAATAAACAATTAAAATATGAGGGTGTACTGACACACATATTCTGTTATCCATCTAACGCCTCTGTTATCTATTTTCCTGACAGTCTAGCTTGTGTGGTACCCGAGTTTTAAAAAATGTTTTAAAAATGTTTAAAACGTTTATTTAAACATTTAAAATGTTTAAACAATACAGGCTGAACATTCACTGAAAATGGCGCCTGCACTAATGAGTCTCTTCAGCTTTTCCTTTTACAATACCTCCGAGTTCTCTCCTCATCTGCTTCTTCACCCTTGGTTGACCTACTGTCTGGGCAAAACAAAGCGTATTTCCATGCCTAGTTTGGAGCAATGCATGTGTTGAATAAACAGATGGTATACAAGTGCTAAGTGGCTAGTCACTACTGCTGTTTCCATGATGCAAGCTAAACAGTACCCGATAGCGTGGACTATTATGTATGAATACTCCCTCACCACCAACTCTTCCACCAAGATGTAAATTTACACAAAACTTGGCAATTTCATATCTCTAAAACCTGTCTTCCTTTGACAAATTTGGCTGAAAGGGATCAACCAAAAGAAGATGCACATACAGGCAG
>VYZW01026837.1:2913-38433 GCA_013401315.1 Balaeniceps rex
TGGCAAAAGCGCACCTTTCAGAAAGGCTCTGGATTTCTATTGGAAAGTTGCAAAGGAACTTCCAGTTTTCTTGCTAGTTAGTTCTAGGAGGTTAATCAGCCACCTTCTCACAAAAGAAATTGTGCTTCATTGCTTCATCCTCATTTGGATTTGCCTGGCCTCAGCTTCCACCAATAGTTCTCATTAAATATTTCTCCACTAGATTATAGCATCGTGTACAATCCAGTGTGTTTTTTTTTTTTCTCATGACGATACTTATCCTTTGTAATCAAGTCAGTTCTCAATCTTCTTTTTCAATAAATGCAACAGATTAAGGTCTTCAATCCGTCACTGTAAAACATTTTCTTCAGCCCTCATTCATTCTTGTGGATCTTTTCTCAACCCTCTTCAGCTTCTCAACATGGCTTTAAAGCTAGGGACACTACGTAGATGTGGATTTTCAGTGTTAGTTTTGTAGCTGCTGCATACAAAGCTGAAGTCACTGCTCTTTCCAGGATCACTAGCCTCATCTCTATGAATTTAAATACCTGTAAAAGTGCATTTTACTGCAGCTAAGAGCTCATGTTCACATGCTTTTTCCATACCATGAGGTTTTGGACCCAGATGGCCTTTCGTTGCTGGAAAAGAGAAAGAACAATCTTCTGAGATATTTGTTATTAGATGACCCACAGAATTTATTATGAGCCTCACCGAAACAAGCACTTCAGAGAGGACACATACAGCTATAGTTTTTAGCACAGCCTGGTTTGTACCACCCATATTCAGACCAATGGCATAACAGAATAATAATCAAAACTCTTGCATAGAAAAGAAAGGATCTTTAGGGGTTTAATGGTGATGTCAAGAGAATGTCTGGCATAATTTTTGTATTGGACAAGAAGGGATGCTCACAGTTGTACATCCAAGCCAGCCATCAAGCTCTTAATTGTATTAACTTCTAAAACCACCAGAATTTGGTAGCTATTAATATTTAGTAACAACTGAGACCATCTTCTCAAAATCTAATTGTTTTCTATTGGACTGGTAGTACAAACAAATTTTCACATTACTCTAATTTCTGTTACATACTTCAGCAAGCATGCTGCCTCTAATGCTCCAAGGTGTCCCTAAACCTCCTAAAAAGTCCTTGCATCTTCCACCTCATGCTGTCTTTTCCTGTCTAAATCTACATCTAAGATGCTTTTCCATAAAACCTGTCTTAGAAGCATCTTTTATTTGCCAAAAAACTCACAGTTAAGCCACTGGGACAATGTATCTAGAGTTGACTCAATTAAAAATTTATAGGATTAGGCCAGAGATTAGATACGCCATGACACAGCACAGGGTAAATTACATCGTCTTCACTTTATAAGCATTTACAGCACCTTATGGGTTTACTCTGTTTTACAGTTACCCTATTCCATCTCTGACTGAGGAAGGTTAATAACTAAAACTGATAAAATAATAAACATGATATAAAATAACATCAAAAAAGGGCAGGGAATTTAAGAAGCACAGCAGTCCTTGCATTTGGGAAGATTTTCAAAACCAAGTGAAGAGGAAGGGAGTGAGATGGCTACGGAATTCTACAGGGAAGTAGGTGATAGGATAAAAATCCTAGTTCTAATGAATTTCATAGCTCCATGAGCATGTTGGGAAATATTCTTTCCTACATGGGTGTATGTTGGGAAGAGAAGAAATAAGGAACATATCTACATAAAGCATACGATGGGAAGGGAGTACCAGCTTTCATTTGCTAGCTCTTCCACGTTAGGGTTAGGGATGAAGAACTATATGTTATTCAGGATATATTACAAAATGCTTTTGTCCCTTTCTGTTTGTCAGTATAGTTTGACAGATATTTTATTATATTCTCTGACAAGTAATATAGAAAGAAATAAGCCTAAAGAGGCATATTTCCTTTTGAACATGTTGGAAACAAAAAAGATTCAGTTGAAAAAGAAGATTTTAGGCCAGAAAATGTGTTAAAGTTTTATTAATTTACAGTGACAGCTATAGAAAAAATTATGGAATTCAAAAATTCGGTGTAATTCTTTTTTTTCACAATGATAATAGAAAAATCATCACAAAACATAATGATATATTATGTATTTCACTCTTTTATTTTGGGGTTTGGTTTTTTTTCAAGAACTGTTTAATCTGAAATATGTCCACATTTGAACTGGTAAATGACATTGTATTTTGTGTAAGTATTCATATTTAGGTTTTTAAACTTTAAACTCTCTTTTACATGTACTCTTTGTTTGCATCAAGTTATCACTTGGTAGATTAACAAAATGAAAATTTGAGGCATTATAATTAGTTTAATAAAGAAGGTTGGAGAATAAAGAGAATAGGGAGAAGACATTTTAAATCTGCCATCCTAATCCAGACAAAAACTAGCTATGTCAATAGTATTTCAAGATCATATTAAAGAATGAACCTAACTAAATGTTTTTGCCAGTTCTTGTGTGTGTTTCTGTCCTTGTGATCCTTTTGGCTTCCGAAGGATTTGGACACCTCTTTAAAATTCAGAAAATATTCAGAACCAGTTCTTTGCAGAAAAAAAAGATGATTTCTTGGATGAGGGCCACAGCACTTTGTATGTTGGTGTTCTTCCTGGAATTATCACAGCCTTTCCTGAAGATTATTTTAATTTCTTTGCACTATTTATTATTGAAAAATGGATTCCTGAGTATTTCAGCTCAAACACAAGTGGAATGAAATTTACATCCCTTCATTTTTCTGTGTTCCTAAGACTTGTATCGTAGAAGTTATTTCCTTGCACATATATAACAGTTCCTCACCAGAGAACCCAAAATAACAGCCAGGAAATCAGAGTGCATTTTGCATCGTTCATTAAAAACTGTTAATATTCAATAGGGATTATCAGGATGGCAGTTCTCATCCGTGATGTGCCTTTTCACCAGTCGAAAGGACTGGCTTGATGGAAGAGGCTCTAAAACCCCTTGTTACTGCTGAAGGAGCGGGTCCGTTTGGCGCTGGAATAAACCCTCTCCCCAGGCAGGTCATAAGAAATCATGGGACCCTACAGAGGGGTGCCAGATCAAAGCAGTAGTCTCTTCTGTTCCACATCCCACTTGATTGTGAGTGGCACTTTCCCTTTTGTCCTTTTATCCTAGCATTTTTTTGCACAGGCTTTTACTCTGCTCTCGTTTCTTGCTGACACAGCCAATCTGGCTCATTCATTGTTTCAGCACTTTCCATCGACAGTCACAGTTGCGTAGAGTGAGTATAAATGCCGCCTAATCAGAATGCAACTACTACAGTCATCAGAATTATTACACAGGTTGCAGGGCAATGAATATTCAGCACTTCTGCCTGCCTTATTGAAACAGGGACTTCTCCTAGTCCATAGTCCCATTTCCACATTACCTTCATCTGGACAATAAACACCCCTTGCCACAGGAGGAAAGGGGGAGAAAAAGAGAGAGAGCAAGTGAGCATATTGAATCAAAGCTTTTTTTTTTAATTTCTTCTAATATCTGTATTTTATAATTTAGGTTGAGGGCAATATCAAGCTCTTTCTTGCATTAGAATCATTCCTCCAAAACTACATTTTTAAATATCTTTAATTACACTTAGTGAAGGTAAGACATGAGTACTGGTTTAATCTTCTAGATGGTCTTGCGGATTAAAATTAGATTTATACATTTGCATAATAAAAGTAATGTTGTGAAAGAAAGCAGTTTGAGTATGTGAGAGATAATTGCATTTGTATGACTTGCCTTGGGGCAACCCTTATTGGATTGAGCTCAGCACCAGCCATTATACCACTGGAGCATTTTGCATTTTTATGTAGCAGTGCAATAGAATTTAAATTTCATGCACAATTAGTCTTGTATTGATGTATAGTTTGTAGGTAGGCTTAAGCTATAAAACTGAGTGTAAGTCTCTAATGCAGCTTTTTGTTTGGTGGAAGGGAAGGGAGCAGCAAAAAAAAATCAAGTTTGTGAAGACAGTGAAATTTCTAGGAGTCCAGCAACATTAATACAATTCTACTGGTTTCCAACCAGTAGCCTGAATTACCAGTCTTCTACAGTGCCTCCCTGGTACAGTATTTCATACACAAGAAGTTCAACGTGGGTATTGACAAATCCTGTGACAGCTTTAATGACATCTCTTAAATTTGAATTTCTCCCCTGCCATTTGCCTTTACACACTACAACATTTGAGAAAAGAGCTGAAGCTGAGGTACTTACAAGTTGAGTGCATAAAATAGAATGCTGTTGCTGCACACTGTGTTCTAATCAGCAAACAGTATTTAGTAATTTGCTCAAATATGGACAGCAATATTAGCAGTATTAATTTAGGAAATAGTTATTAACAGTTTTCCACTCAACAAAGCAGAACACACAAACCCAATGGCAGAAATGGAGGACTTTCTTTGTGGCACTGACATCTCGGAGTATTTTGCAATATTCCTTCACAGCTGACATGACAATAGAATGACCTGATTAAGTGTGACTGTTTTATACAGTATTCAGATTTAAAGGCAAATATTCGGTTCTTTGTTCGTTCTGATGGGCTTTAAGTAAACCAAATACCCGCTAAGAAGGCAGATATCCTTACAGCAGCACAAGAATTTATAACACTCAGCCTCTCAAATACATCTACAACTACATAAACTAACATGTGGTTAATTTGTTTTCTGTGATACATCTGTACAACATGGTGATTCTATTTACTTTTGTAGTTCATTCTGTGCAGGAGTGGGGCAGAGTCAGAATGCTAAGTATCTCTTAAGTCTCACAGTTTGTTCTTTTGAATTTATCCTCATGACTCCACAAGCCTTGTCTTTGTCAACTGTCCTCATGACACGACACCCACCAAATCACTGCAGATTTCTAATGATAAGCCAAAAAGTGACAGGCAGGCAGAAGTTTCCTGCACATGCCTAATCTTGTGCCTTTTATGCTTTCTCAATAATACTATTGAAACTAATGTTGTTATTGTTCTGGACTTATGGCCTCCATACTGCACACCCGTATCTCTGATACTCTTTATTGTCTTGAGTTACTAAGTCTTTTCACTGCTGTTTGCTGATCACTTCTTCCCTAAACATCCTTTCAGTGGTTTTTTTCAAATGCACTGAATCTGGAATGAAGAATACTCTGTCATTAGATTTTAAATGCATATGAAAATGCCTCTTGAGATGCAAGAGTGAAAAGGACTTTTGTGGGAGGAAAAGTTGGATCTCCTAGCAGGGAAGAGTCATCTTTTCATTCTAGATTTGGTTTATTGCATTGCTTAAGTTAAACCAGACTTCTGTCACTCTCCTGCTCTCCTGCTGCATTCCTTCATCCATGACGGCTTTTACAGAGACCCTTCACTTAAGGCCTTAACTTTTACCTCTCCTGTGACCCCCTTAGTTTAAGGGTGTACTTAGATGGAGTGATGTGTTCAGTAGCAAAACCATCTTAAGAAATTGTTGTGGTTTAACCCCAGCCAGCAACTAAGCACCACACAGCTGCTTTCTCACTCCCTCACAGTGGGATGGGGGAGAGAATCAGAAGAGTAAAAGTGAGAAAACTGGTGGGTTGAGATAAAGACAGTTTAATAGGACAGAAAGAGAAGGGAAAATAATAATAATAATAATAACAATAATAATAAATAAAAGAATATTCGAAACAAGTGATGCGCAATGCAGTTGCTCACCACCTGCTGACCAGTGCCCAGCCAGTTCCCGAGCAGTAGCCCCCCGGCCAGCTTTCCCCTAGTTTACATACTGAGCATGATGTCACATGGTATGGAATAGCCCTTTGGCCACTTTGGGTCAGCTGTCCTGGCTGTGCCCCCTCCCACCTTCTTGTGCATCTCCAGCCTTCTCAGTCAGTAGAGCATGAGAAGCTGAAAAGTCCTTGACTAGTGTAAGCACTACGTAGCAACAACTAAAACATCAGTGTGTTATCAGCATTCTTCTCATACGAAATCCAAAACACAGCACTATGCCAGCTACTAGGAAGAAAATTAACTCTATCCCAGCCAAAACCAGGACAGAAATTCACATGTGCTCCCTTCCCTTCATGTCAGCCCCTTCTTACATCTGCACCTTTTTTTACTACCCTTTCAGTTGTGTTGATACAATTCTTTCTGAGCCCAGAAACAAAACCAAATCAGTATTTTATTTAAAAAGCAAAGGAAGAAAGCATATGTGATCTGGATCTTTCAATAATCAGGTTTACAAGCAGTTGAATTGACATGGCTGAGAGCATAATGGACCAGAGAAACCTGTTCATCTACCCTTGCTACTGCAGTTTCTTTATATACTCAGTCCTTAGAAAAGTCTAGGGCTACAACATTGTACACATCAGTTATATTTTACTCATCAGGACCAACTATGTAGTTAATTTGTTTTCTGTGATACATCTGTACAACATGGTGATTCTATTTACTTTTGTAGTCTTCCCTGCAATTTTATGCAATTCAGGATTATGCTTGGAAATATTTGATAGCCCTTCACTGAAAAGCCAGTTGGAGAGCACTTGTCTTGCCTGCTCCTGTGAGTTTTCTGGATAGAAGAAGAATGCTTACAGCCTGAGGTGCTGCCTTGAGAGACCTTGTCAATTTATGAAGAAAGCCCTGTTTATTTGGACACAGCAGAAGATAATCCGTTTTTTCATAGTGCCTAACACTTTTGGGGAAGTACTCATCCTAAAATATCCCTTTCTAGGCTTTTCTCAAAGCTTTGCTTTCCTTAGGCTTACCTTGCTGCCTCTCTCTCACATCACACTTCCATGTACCAATTTTTTGACAGCAGTGCCAGTTTCAGGTATGCCTGAACTATCTGCCTCTGGATCCCTGTTCCCAACTCCTTGCCATCCCTATAAGCGGGCCAATGCAGTTTTGGGGGCTGCATTGAGATGTAAAGCAGAGGAATGAGCAGGGTTGACCGCAACAGGGTTGTGGTGAGAAGTTTGCAGTGTTGTTTTTAATGTGGACAATTCCCTTATATAATTCACAATGTAGACTCACAACAATTGCACTAGCATGCCTTTGGGGCAATGAAAGACTTTAGCCAGATGTTCAGGGATACAGCTTCTTAAGTCAGTTTTACTGATGAAAAGATGTTGTGTGGGATAGTTTTTTCACTCTTCCTAGTCCTCCATTCTACACCCGACCCTTCACAGAACAGTAACCAGGAAAACTCTTCCACTGACACATGCTGCTGCAGTTGCCTTTGCTTTGCGTGCTCGTCTGTGCTTTTTTTTGGGTGGGAGACCAGTACTGGGTCAGTTGCTCCTTCAGAAATGAGCAAAATTTTTTCTTGAACATCTCTTAAAAAAAGACAGATATTTCTACAATCTTTTTCCTTCATTGTGAGGATAACATAAAGGGGAGGAAGGGAGGGAAAATGGCTCTCAGATCTCTTTTAGACCATTATGGATATGATGGAACCCAATTGTCTTCCAAATTTTGGATGATCTTTAAAAACCTGTCTTTTAGAAAAATGCCCAGAAGGAATGGAATTTAATTTCATTTTATTGTGTATTTTGACAAGATAATGATGAACTTAATGGCACCCAATCTTAATTAGGTCTTCCAAACCCTAACTGCCTTATAAATTCATTATTAATTATTATCTCCATTAAACTGAAATTTTCCAATGGCAAATTTGAGGAGCCCAGGTTTTCAAGTGCTATTAACATTTAAAATGGTAAAAGAAAACATAGATTATTTGAAATGGCCATTGGAATACTTCATTTTTTGTGTTGATATCATTGTTGGGAGTAAAAACAATGCAGGCGTGGCATGCTACGCCAAGCAAGCTGTCTTCAACTGTACACAGTATTCACTTTAATAACAGGTAATTATATTTTGGGAATATTAGAAAAACTGCTCTAATTTTCTAATCTGAACTCTTTCTGAGGTTTACGGGGTGGATTACAATATTATCCAGTATTGTACAAAAATGAAATTTAATGTATATGATATCATGACTGCATAGCCTGTCAAGAAGGTGGAGTAAGGGAAGAGGGAGAGTGACTGCTGGGGAAAGAGTCAACATCTTCAAAGACTCAATTCTGGGATTTAATCTCATGGATTACCGTAGGGGGATTAAAGCAGGGAATTATTGGTTTTGTGTGGGTAACTGAAAGAGAAATCAAGGTCATGATAGATGATGAGAACTTTCTCTCTAAAAATAGCTTAAAAATGAGTCAAGTACCATTTTGAAATAATTGTCAAAATTTGGGAAATATGCTGACATTTGGAACTATTTTGGTAGCATTCCAACATTTGATTAGGGAGTTTTGGAATGACAAATGAGTGTTCTATAAAAACATCAGCTGGAATATGTCGGTAGTTTTACTGAAGTGAAGGGGTTTTTCACGTGTAGGCATCTTTATTAATACTTGGAAAAAAGTAAGGTAGTGGGGATTTTTAGCTAATTGGTAAACATAGCTTTCTCTGTGGGATTCTAAGGATAATATTTCTGTTTTGAATATCCTGGGGTTTCAGATTTTTTAAATTTTAGTGTTATAATAATGGCAATATATTTAACTTTTAATGTTAATTACACAGTTACGTATCCAATGACATTTCTAAGCTATCACAACACTATAGTTATTATAGAACTAGTTAAGGTATGAATTTATGAAATTTGCTCCTAAGTCAGAGCCAAATCTGTTGCTTTTCTGCTGCAGGCTAAGCTTAATCTTTTGAAATTATATTTATTCTTATTTGTTGTTTTTCAGAAGTTTACCCATTCCACGTTTGTGAATTTTCTGAAAACGACTAAGACTCTGTTTTCTGAGTTTTTGGACAACTACTTTAAACAACTTAATTCCTTGTATGGCTTATAAGCAGTGTTGTGGAAGTATTTCAAGTTTGAAGTGTTTTGATTGTTTGCATGATATATGTTTTACCCAATTATATAACAATAATTTTACAATAGAATTTTGAATGCAATTGCTTACACTTACAATTTAAAACGACATTTTTCACTATGTATCTAAAATATTTATTTTAAAAGGACTGTTTCTGCAAGGTTCTTTACTAGTAAGTGCACTTTCCAAAAGAGTTGTGAAATATTCATAAACAATTGTTTACCACATTTTGTGTTTCAAGAGAAGAATTAAGTTAAAGTAGCGTTCATAATAAGATTATTATCATCATGTCATAGTATCCTGAATTATGGAGGTGTTATGTTTCCTTCCAAAGTCAAGCATTGTAAACCAGAAAAATTCAGCAGTAAAGTTATGTTTAAAGTAAAGCATGAGAAACACAGCTAAGGCATCTAGAAGCAACCTTCACGCAGTTACTTAGTGTCATAGTGCAGTAGCCATTCCATTCAAAATTTTCAAATAATCCTTGAAAACATACAGGTCTGGCTATGTCTTAAATAATTACATTACAAATTCCACCACCACCACCCCCCCTCCCAAAAAAAACCCAAAACAGGCTTGAGTAAGAATACAGATTTTAATAGGTAGTATAGGTCATAGAGAGGTTGTATCATTGTGAAAGCATGGATGTAGAACAGAAGTTCTTGACATACAAAAGTATTATACTCAAAACGTCCTCTCTCTGAGAAGGAGACAGGTTTAAATGGTTTAAAACATTTTTTTTTAAAATATACATTTTAAACAGGTTCATATGCAGCCCCCTGACCTCTTGCTTTTCAGAAAAGGCATATGAGTTCACCTGCTGGGAAAATGAATATTTCTCTTACAATGTTGCTTGTTCTGTTTGGAAAGTGGCCAGATCTGCTGCTTTGCTTACAAATATGTCAGCACAAGCATCCATATACTTAACATTAAACAGTTCTGCAGTACCCTTGGCTAGCAGCACCTTGCTGCTTTCCAGTTATGTATATTGTGGTCATTTCCTTTTCTTTAATTCCTTGTGTTATCATTTATCCTTTTGAATCTTTTGTTCTTGTTAGAAAGAGAATGATAGCTGAACCACTTGAGTGTATCTAATGTTGATCTGTGCGGTCAAGGGAGAGTTATGGAGCTTTGTGTTGGAGCTTCCACAGCCCTCCATTGAAAAGTACTGGAATACTAGGTGAAGTATACAAACTTACTCTGCTTTTATACTGATAATTATGTGTGGTTTATACATTTAAACATTCTGGAACAGATGAGAAAGCTCTAAAATAAAAAATATAAGTTTAACTTTAGGCTATTTTAGGAAATTAGCCGTCATTTAAACTGCTTCTGAGACTTGATACTGCTGCATATTTGCTGTCCTGTGGAAATGAAGCCCGTATTAAATCTAAACTTGTAACTTTCTTCTGTGTAATGAAAACCTTTCACTATAGACAACTTAATGTTAACAATTTGTAAGGGAAGATAATAAGTCCTAACTGAATTTAAGTAATGATTTCCGAAGTAGAGCTATAAATCTACTACCACTGAAGTTCATAAGGTCTTGAAGGAAAGGGAACTTATGGCGACTGCAATGAATAATCTGTAAACTGCCAGTAACTCACACTGTTATTAAGACTAGTAATTTCTTTGATAGGAGCCTTTGAATTAGAATATTAAAACGATTGAGTGATAAGCTAATACAGCAGCTCGTACACATGAATTTCTATTATATCAAATGATTTGTGTTACTTCTCTTTCCTGCAGCTCTAGCAATTATTGTAAATCTTAAGTAGTATTTTAATCCTCAGGACAAACTATAAATCAAAACCTAGATTTCTGAAATTGTCACCCCAGCAAGTGAGGTTGTACAGAATCTCACTAATAGGAATTGACAGATAGCGAATTGTATTTCCACTCTTAGGTTGGACAGGAATTTTCTCTGAATTTCCCATTTGCCATAAGCACCACTTCACTCTGGCCTAACTCTGCTTCCATTTTAGGAAAATGAGAACTTTAACTTTGCTTTCACTGAATTAAATAGTAAGTTAATACTAATTACAACTGAGGGAATAATTGACCTTTTTCTAGTCCAGGTCTGTTCTTGTGTTATGACACTAGAGATCAATAGAGTAGAACATTCAGGACCTTTTCATATGTGGTGTTGGACAGAAGCAGGAAGATTTTTCCACAGACTTGGTATCTAGAGCAGTGAACTAAAAGTGAAAAGGAAGGTCCCCAGGCACACGAAGGCTGCCTGGCACAAAAGCAGCCTATGTCCATGCTAGGAAGTTCTTCTAGCCTCCAAACCAGGACATCTGCATGCAGAAAGCCTTTGGAAAATGGCCTCTGAAATGCTATTGTTCTGAAACCATGCTCAAGTGGTTTTTTGGGACAGCGCATGGGCCAGAAGTGCACCAGGGACCATTCTGACAGTTTAACTGTATCAATTATCACCATATTTATCTAAAAGTACAGAAGTATCCAATGTGTCACCAAGTTTGCTATAGGAGGGCCTGAGCCCATTTCACAGCTGAAAAGCAGTTTCTATTTCTTGATCTCCTAGAATGTGTCCTAAATATACCTATTCATTTCCAGGGGTTTTGTTTGTTTTTTTGGCACAGCAAAAATATCTATATTAATAGTTCTGATAATACTGATTTAGCACCAACAGTTTGTTAGACTTGCTAAAGCTCCCTTGGGTAGACTTGTCCTCAGGCAGATTAGTCCTTTGTAGAGGCATAATTTCCAAGAAAGGCAAGGAAAATTTTGTGTCCAGATTCTCACTCTCCCCGTATTCAAGCCTGGGTCCTGGCTAGTTTGACAATGTTTAGCAAGTTGCTGAAAGAGCATTCAAGCAGTTCAAGCCCAAATGAAAAGGATTCTCTGTCTGCTTACAGCACTGTCTCTCTTCCACAGAGGCTGATCTGTCCTGGTTTAGATTACCTGCTGTCTTTGAAGGGCTGAAGGTGCCCAACTGCTTTTCGGGTGTGCACCTGCCAGCTGTATCAGCTCGGTGCAGCCCTGCTCAGCACTGCAGTGAACCGTCATGACCGTCAGGAGGAAATCCTCAAAGGATTATGACTCCTGTTTCCTCTGTTTCTGATCTTTTGGGGGATCACAGGTTGTTGGATCTTCTTTTAGGAATTTAACATCATATTGTTTATTCAGTCCTAATGGTTATGCCATCATTTCTTAGGGCAAAGACAATACAGGTTTCATGGTGAGGCCAGCAGATGTTTGCTTCTGAAACAATGAAGTCACTCCTAAATCCCAGCCAGAATTTCTCCCTAAAATTATTTCCAATCTCCATTTAATCCCTCTGTTAGACCTAGACTCTTCTGGAGACTTCCTCTGATCTGGGACAGGCTGAAAATCTGATCACATCTGATCAGAAGGAATTGTCTTGCAATCTTACATCATCCTCTGTTTTCTTGTAAATTCAGAAGGGTGAAGGACAGAAACAGAATATTTCTGAGCCAGTGTCTAGACAAAAAGACAGTTCCAATGAGAGCTTTGTAGTCTGTTAAAACATTTTGGGTATTTCACGCTTGGCTATATCCTGAACTTTTCCACATTTGGGCTTGGAGGGGCTTGGGGACCATTTTCAGCCATGTGTTAAAATACTGAAAATAGTTTAGGTTCAGGGGAGAGGTTTTCAGTCCCATATCTTTCTGCTTATGTAGATATTGATGAACATAAAATTGTTCCAGTGTTCTTCATAGATATGGTCTTGACTAAGATGATAAAACAGTATTGAAAGAAATTATACTTTCCTTCACACATTTCTTGCTTAAGAATTAATCTTCTAGGTAGTGTTGACAAGGGAACAAAAGAAAGGCAAACTTTCAAAATTATTTTAACTGCCTTGCTCAAAACTTTGCAAAAACACAGCATCCCTGCAGAAGTTTTAAACTTCCTCTGAGGATTGTGACAGGATTCTGCCATATTTGGTCAATAATCCTGCCTCATCACTTCCAAGGCCTTCATGCCCAGCTCAGCAAGGCCTTGATGTTGCAAGGTCCTTTGAATTCTACCTAAAGGGAACTAAAGCCCTTTCACACTCCAGTCTTGCTTTTTGTTTCATTTGACATTACTCAATAAGTTTTGCTGTGTCTAAATTAGAACAGTGTCTAATAGCTGTCTGATTGCATTCATCATTGCTACAGCTTGACAGGTCTGCAGCATGAAGGTCATATCAAATCCCAGTTCACATAAGGCAAAGTTCTGATTTATTGCCATCCAGAACTCTTGTGAGGCAACCACAGCCCCCCAGACTTCTTTACACATATATGCTGTGGATTATTGGTTAGAATCACCCTTCTGAATGTAAGGGTTAGGGTTCACCTAGTCAAAGTGTTGGGGTACTCACCCTGCTATATATTGATAGTTGTTTTTATTACTTCTTTGTGGGATGAATCTTCAATTTCCTTTTTGCTGTATGTGTTTTCATACCATGCATTTATTTTAAACCCATTATAATTTTCTAATTGCTGATTGACCTCTAGGTCAGTGATATGCCCCTCCAAAAATGTTTCTTTTTAGAAGGTAAGTTTATTAATGTATTGCCTTATGGTGATACAAATATGATTCCATTATCGATTATGCAGAGAAAAGCTTTGCAATATTACTTACCAACACACTGCCTATATACTTTTTACCGTGACACTAAATCACTTTTTCTTTCCTACTGTATCTTGCTTCTCACACATGTCTGGAAAGGATTTATCATTTGGGCATCTAAAAATTTATAAACCTCTTCCTATTCTGACATGTACAGGACTCCACCTGACTTAAGCAGAAGTCATATATGATGCATATGAAAGGTTATTTAGACCTACAAAGACATGTCTGCACATCCTTTTCTGCAGAGACTGAAGAAGTGGTTTTCTCAGTGATGGGTAAACTTGTATGCTTTGTGTAGATAAGAGATGGGTAAATACTATGTTGCTCACATTTGTAGATGGTAATCTCCCTTTATCTTTTTCTACAACAACAGTGGGTTTATGTTTTTAAATGTTGGCATGCTGTCATGGACCACATCCAGGCCCTCATCAAACTGCAAAATTGAGATGACATCAAACAGTCAGCTGAGATTTCCCTTACTTACTGGTGGCACAGAGCTATGGAACTGGTATTAGAGACTCTAGAGAGGGATGTGTAGAAAAGGGGTGTCTGTTAAAGGCATGCTTAAGCAATCTCTCAATGCCAAAACATCTTTAAAACATTGCAGTTGGCAAAAATTAAAATGCTCCATAGGCTGCTATGAATCATGCCATAAGCTGAATTAGCCTGTCTTTGGCTCTAGAGGTTAGGGATGGAAGGGGAAAGGACTGTACCTCTTAATATCTTCTCTGTGCTATGTCTCTTAATTCAGATTCCTCCTGAGTTCTTATACACTGTGTGATGCACAAATGTTAATATATGTCACTGTTGGAAAAATTGCATGTGAAATATGGAGAAATGAAAAACACTGAACACAGACCCTGCAGCTATCACTGTCAGTTGGATTTCACAGAGGATCTTGAGTGATAGGTCGGCCCAAAATTATTCTTAGGGGCAAGGATCTTGTCAGCATTGAGCGTACTGCCAATCCGGCTATTTAAGTTTGTTATTATTTCTTATAAGTCAAGGTCTTAAAGACATTTTTCTCTGGTTTTACTAAGGCAAACCTGTTCTCCCTGTGTTCTCAAAGGAAACTGCCAGAAGTTGTGAGTTTGCTTCACCCACTTCTTTGACTACCCTGAGATGAAGTTTGGGAAGTTGCGTTCATGGAACACCTTTCCATGGTTGAGAAAACTAATTATCTTCCTGTCAGCGCTAACTATGCAGCCACATACTTACCTCTAGATCATATCTGCCTTTACCTGATCTTTGACACTGCTCCAAAAGGACTAATGGGAATAGCCCTAGAATAGCCTCTTCACATCTGCTCGCAGAGCCTCCAGTCCCTTTTGATCTTCCCAAGATCATTTTGGAGTATAGCTCATGTCCACACAGGTAAACATAGACAATGATAGAGCTCATTTGTATGAGCTCAATTTTTCAGTGGCTTCATGCTTCTGAGAAGCAACACATCAACTAATGTGTCTAGCATATTTGGCAGGGGGCTGCTTTTGTCACTGTCATGCTTGTCACCAATTCTCGGATAAATTTTTGTTTGCTACTTGTTCCTTCCACATATCTGTTCCTGCTAAGAGTATAACACTCTGCATACAAAGTGACCAGCCATATTCTTCCCTGCAGAGGGGCCATTTTCTCCTGGGAGATGTGCATTCAGCTCTTCTGTCTTTGGACATCCCCCACGTACTGTATGAATGCTACCATCCCAGTGAGGTGTATCTGATTACAGATGTGTCTCAGCACAGCCCCCTTGTTCTGCACCTCTCCTTGTATCAGTGAGATGCTGGCAGCTGGCAGCTCCCTCAGTGCAACCCATCCCTTTCCTGGCCTTGTTTGTCAGGAAAATATAGGCCACAGTCCTGCAACTGTAGTCCAGTGCCTGGGTTGAGGCATCATGGTCAGTGTGCTAATGGGTCTGGCCCTGAGAGCTGGCAGGTTAAAGAAAATCTGACATGAAAAATAGCTCTGCTAGTGCTGAGTGTCTTCAGTGCTCTGTATTTATTCTATATGCTGCAATCCCTGTCTCTTCCTCCTGTACACCCACCTTCAAATTTCCGTTCACTAGCTACAAATTATTATTTAGGCTGTTGGTTTTTCAATCTCTCCTCCTGCCCAGCTAAGCCCTACTTCCTTCAAAATGGAGAGAGTTCATTTCTGAGCACTGAACTCAGACTCATCATAACTATCACATGAGAATATTACAGACTGAATAAACTGCAGATTGCATCCTGCCATTGAAGCTATTTATTAGCAAAATTTACTTTAAAAATAGAGCTACTCCAGGACCTAAAGTTTGTTTTAAAAATAGTTGTATTGCTAAAGCAGAAGAATGATATAAGAGCTGTTACTTAAATGGCATCCTGTGGCTTTTTGTGCAGGCTTCAGAGCCAGTAATGGGTGGGCTCTAATAACTGCTTTCCCAGGAAGCCAGGTAAATAAGCCAGGTTAACTGAAGAAAAGAAAAAAGAAACAGGCTGTACCTAGCACACTGAATTTGCTAATTTCAACTGTTCTGGTCTTTTGGGCACATAAAAAGCTTTTTTTATTATTATTTTGGGTTTTTTTTTCTTTTAAATCCCGCCTAAGCTTACTTTTATGCAGAAGGCTGAAATGTCTGTGAAGAGAAGACATCAGTCTCTTGAGTAAAATGTACATTAATATATTCCATAGAAGACTTTGTGGGAGCCAGATCTTGTATTTTTTTAATCTTATATAATACATGCATTAATGTGAAGTGAGCCATAGTTAAATATTGTTAAGGCTTTGAGAGAAAAGTCAGAAAATACAAAACTGATGTTTTGTCATGCAGCTATGACTGTTCTTTCTCCATAAAGTCATAAAGTGAGGATTCACAGCCAGATGTTATAACTTTCAATTGCTGTTGCCTTCAGTGGAGGTTTCCAAGGTAATTGCATGGCAGCATTGCCTTGTCGTTGTCAAACATACATTTGAGTCTGCTACAGATTGTTGGTTTATATTCTGTAAAGTCAAGACATGGGATTTGTGGTTTTCTGTTTGTAAAGGGTAGCTGGAAAATTATCTTTGGCAGTGTAATATTTTTGCATGTAAGATCACTAAGTTAGGCCAAACTCACAGCTTATGATGTTGAGAGACATAATTAAAATCCCAATTTTGCATTGGTCATTATATCCATAGCACAGAAGAATGTGCAGTTTTCTTGTACTGCTTCAGCCCCTTCCCTGGGAGGAATCTGCCATATATTCTGCATCACCCTTGTACATAGCATCCTCTGGTAGACTTACAAATGACTATATCATCTGTTTAATTTGACATGTTCACCCACTATTTAGCACAGTGGTGTTATTAGCACAAGGGAGGCTTTCAGCTCAACTGTAATATAAATAAAAATAAATGTTATATCACCTTTGCACAGCTAGATGCAGCATACTTTACATAACCAGGATTTTCAATCACAAAAGAGCTTGTCCTGGCAGCTACCAGAGATGGAAAAAAAAACCCAAACCCAAACCTGTAGAGGGACCTACAGATGAAAGATTAGCTACAGCTGGAGATTTCTTTTTTCATTTATTATGGGTCAGATGCTGTCTAGGTTTGAGGTCCTTGTTTGTCCTAGCACAGGCAAGAAAACTGAGGGCACAAGACAAATTGTCTCATCCTCAGGAATTTTCTGCATGACTTCAATACAGGCTCTACATAAACAGCGAGTACTCCAGCATGCTGTGTGCACAGGTCAGGTTGCGAGGAACCTTGTGCTCTTTATGAAACTCCAGGGTTTCATATCTAGGGTTGGAGAAATCATTCTTCATAGTTTTCAAATTCAAGTCTATAAGGCACATATGCAAAAGTGCTTTCTTTTTCCATTTCTCTTTGCTTTGATGACAAGAAAAGAAGCTGACAATATCATATAAAATATGCAACAGAATACAGTGCCTTTGCAAATATTGTGTAGTTAAGGGTTAATTACACTTTTCTTACATTACTTAATAACATGCTTTGGGGACAGTGGAGAAATTCCACTGAACATCAGTCATTGTCTAGTGTTGAATTTCCAATCCTGTGTCACTTCATCTGTCAGAAAATAAAATGATCCTTGTAATTTTCTTGTTATTACGTGATCTTTATAATGAAAATTACAAGGCTACTTATTACAGAGTAAATATAGTGCTCTTTGAGAAATATTTGTCCTTTAGAAGATGAAAAGGAGGAGGCTGATGGTAGTTTTCTTTGTTCTTCCTATTTGTTTGCTATCCTGATCTTTCGTTCCTCAGTTTCAACTTTCAGATAAAAGCTTTTAGTTGTTCATTTTTATGTGTTAGTTTCAGATTATCAGATTTTTGTCCATTTTGTTTTCTTCCCTCATACCTCACACCACAGCTTAGCTCCCACATCCTTAACTCCTTAGAGACTAGGTAAGTCATTCTGCAGTCTTGTATAGTGACTCTTGCTGGCAGGACGTGGCAAAGCAGAGTAGCAGGGTGATCCTGGGGTGGCAGTGAGGCCGGCCATGCCAAGCCGTGCAGTGCCAGTGGGGCATGCCGTGAAGGGTCAGCCATAGCCTTGTAATCACCAGGGAAGTCCCAGTGCTGGAGCAAGCTGAGGTGGAGCCAGGAAGGCAAGTCAGGTTAATGGGGTACATGGCCATGGCCCAGAGTTGGATGCAGTGCTGCTGCAGTGTTGCTCAGGTGCAAGGATGGAGTAGCAAATGGATTCAGCTTACAGAGCTGACTGTCAGTGTGACACTGCTAGTATTTCTGAACATGCTTTCCAGTAAGGCTTCTTAAGAAGCAGGGGTGGCATCATTTGGAGTGTACAAGGGTAAAAGGAGGCAGGGTGGCACTGGTCTCTCATCTGCTGCCTCATTTATTTGGCGTCCTCTTTGGATGGTTCACTGAAAATATCATCTGAGCACTAAGTGAAATTCAAAAGGGCAATTAAAATCTTAGGAACTATTAGGAATGACAAAATGTTATTTCTCTGTGGTAAATCAAGAGCACACCCTGTTCTGCACATACCAAGTGCAGTTTTGGTTATTGCCTCTGAAAAAGAAAGTGCTGACTATTTTTTAAACATAGGGCAGCAAAGATGGCCAGAGGCATGGAATAGTTTGTGTGTGATGAGGTGCTTATTCTTCTGTTCTAACAAGAGACATCTGGATCAAGATGTGATGGAGTTTTCCAAAATCATGAGAGGAATGGAAAAGATTAATAGGGATTTACCCATTCTTATTATGTGAGAACTGGAGATAGCCATACAGCTATGAGGCAACAGGTATAAAGCAGAGGAAGCTCACCCACTGCAAATTAAAATTGTGCAACTTATTGCTTAAGGATATTGTAGTTACCAGAAGTATTCAGGGTTCCCAAAGTGACTAGATACATTAATGGAGAATTCCCAAGAGTGGCAGGGGAAGAAGGTGATCTGGTTGCATCCTCTATCACAGAATGTCCCTAAACTGCAGTCTGCAGATAAGAATGGTATACAAAGATATTTAACTCTTTTTTTTGTTTCTTATGCTTTTCTCATAGCATCTGTTATTGGCCTGTGCCAGAGACAGGATACAGAGAGACATGGATTTTTTGTTAGGTTCAGTACATTTGTTTATAGTACTTACTGCTAGCTCCAGCTTCTCCCAAACCAAAGATACCTTTTCTTTCCCAGAAGGGGGATGAGGAGGGAGAGGAAGGAGGAAGAAGCAGGGCTGGATGATATCTATCTTTCATGCATTGGGGAGCTCAGTGTTGCATCTGTGTCATAAGTGTGTATGTCCAGCCAGTATAGTGGAGAGCACAATTCAACCCAGTCCTTTCTTGTTCTTGCTGACCTCTCAAAGAGTACTTTCCCAGCTTTTTCTAGCAGACAGTAATGCTAAAAGCAATGGTTCTACAACATTGTCAAGCCTATTATTTTGTGGCCAATAGAGATGGATTACTGAGACCTAACTTTGAAGGCAGTTAGCTTTTCAACTATTTGGACAGAGGATTGGCTCAGCTGGGGAAAAAAATGCGGGCAATTATTTCTAACACTGGGTTTCTTCTTTATCTAATGTGCAATTTTCTGAAATACTGCTGTATCTTTTATCAAGAAATAGAGGCTAGCTGGCTTGGAAAATCTAAGATAAGGAGTCTCTGAAGCAGGAGTAATTGGTTGTGGTAGATTGGGACAAATTAGAACAGTGCTCGGCAGAATTGTTTACTGTACTGCATACATGCCACTTATTTCAGCCAGTTCCATCATGTTTTCCTTTGTCTCTATTTATTTATTTAACTATTTAATATTGAGATAGTCATTGGCATTAGCTTACTTTCCTGCATGAGACTCTCCTGAACAACAAAGGCACAGAGCATTAGTGTGAAACATAAAAATGTCACATGTCCTCTTAGATTATGCACAGTCTGTCTTTAAATGTTAACATTAACCTTCAGTTCAGTTGGATCTGTAGATACAAGACTGAAAAAATGCAAACTGACACTGTGGTGTATTTTTTTATTGCAGATATTTATGTTTGTCTTCAGATTATATTTTCCAGGTACAGAAAGAAGTTAGGAAACTATTATTAGAGTTGTTGGAGATTCACTTGATTAAGCACCTGTCACCTGAATCAGTTTTGTATCACAGCTCTTCTAATTCAGTGGCCATTGCACCAAAAAAATCATTGTACCTTTCAGATGTTTGCTACCTTGATTTGTTATTGTCCCACTGAAGGAGGATATAGTCCTAATGATCTCAAGTGCTGTGCTCCCACAACCCACTCTCCATCAAATTCCAAAAGTAACAAAAAGTAAAAATAAAACTAGATAATGCTCCACAACCTTCAAATGGGAACAATAAATATAGAGGGAGAAAGGGGGAAAGAGAGAGAGAGAAAGGAGATGTGCATACACATACTAAAGAATTTGTTTCAGCAAAGTTAACTTTTGCATTCAATGCCACAGACTGCTTGACGGCAGCCACACTGTTGTCTCTTTTATAATGACTGCAACAGGTGGGAGCAGAATTAAAATGGGGAAACGGGTGAAAAACCCATGACTGCAGCACCCATTGATGCTACATTCATGCAACCCCCCCAATAGGTTGTTGCATGAATGTAGCATCAACGTGTCACAAGTTAGGCAAGACTTACTTCTTGGCATAACCAGTAAAGCAGGGAAAAGCTCTCTAAATGGAAAGTCACAGTTAGCTGTGGAAGCAGAGATAGGAAAATGATCAGTGACAGCAATCTGTAGCCAAACATCAAAAATCCTGCTTTGCTCTTTTTTTCCTTCTGCCCTGTTTCCCTCAATACACACCCATCAAACTGCAATAGGATTTCTGCTGGCCAGTTTGTGTCTTGTAAATTGACAAGAGACAGGAGAATCACTTTGCCTGGAATCCCTGCTAAATTACGTGAAAACAGGATTTATGCTGCATGTAAACTGTGTAAATCCAGTCAGCTTTTAAGTGGAAACCAATTTTGTAGTGTGTTAAGTATCATTGATTTGTTAATCTGACAATTTTTTTAAACAAGCTGATGTGGATTAGCCAGTTCTGATTGTATGTCTCCTACAAGTCATTTGAGTGCTGGATAGCTTGGTGAGTAAAGCACTAGAAATTAACCTTTGAGGCCCCTGCCTATAAATAAATTATTGATCCTTAAAAAAGAATCAGATAATCTCATTAGATATAGTTTTCTGTAGCCTGAGTCTAAATCCTGCCATACAGAGTCATTTATCATAATTGACAATCTTTTTCCTGAAGCAGACAGGAGCTAAGCTACAATAGAAAGCAAATCCTGTAGGAATTGGTACAGAAGAGCAGTATGAAGAATTTCCAACCAGTTTGATGCTTAAGGGATTTTTTGTTTCCCCTCCAAATAATTCTAAGGGCTTTTAGCTTTTATGTATGCTTTTATAGCTGTATATCCAATAATTCTCAGTCAGGGAAAAAAGCGTCCCTGAAATTTCATGCATGATGGTATTCTGGAGCCAGACAGAAGTAGAAGGAATGAATTTCTGATCCATGACATAACAGACACAAGTGGAAAATACATAGCAAGGAATGTAATATTGAAAGGCAGAAGTGATATAGAGTTCAGTACTTAACATATAAATGACTGCTCAGAAGTACTCTACAGAAAAAATAGTTAACATGGTGTCAAAAGGTAAGTGCACACGTGGTGAGACCTAGTGTTGTTATTTTTTACAACTGCAACTCAGTGATCTACTGAAATGAAGCAAAGTCAAGCGAGCATTTTAATGACATGAGAAAAAAAAGCTGAACCTCATGGTTAGTTTCAATAACTTGACTTTCCATTTTGCAAAAGGAAAGAAAAATCAGAGGAGACTCATGCCTGAGCTCTGTCTCTCTGCTGCTGAGGAAAGGGAAGACGGCATGTGTGGGAGGGAGAGGAGATTCTTGGGGGACACCAATTCCGACTTGGCTTATCAGCCTGCTTAAGTGTTAGCATCAAGGTCAGAGATGTTCCAGTCCTAATTTCTAGGATCTGCATCAGTATTCATAGTGCCAAGCTACGTGACTCCAGGATCCCACTAGGCATAAATTTTCAAAAAGACTTTTTTTTCCTGATTGGAAATGATTGATACAGCAATACCCATACCCAAGGCGGGGGTGGAGGGGGACAACAACATGTGCATCCCCTCCCAACCCTCTGCAGTTGGACCCTATACCCTGCAGGGTTTCATATATGCAGTTAGTAATGTTGGAGATTTGCTCCTATACCTGTCTATTCTGGCTTCAGGCTCACAGCTTAGAAGCACTGCACTGTTGAAAGAATACATAAAAAAGTGTAGCTGAGGGAAAAAATGTGCATGCTCTAGATACGGGAAGTAATTCCAATATTAGAAGAAATAGTGTCATATACGATGTCTAATTTAATGAAGTTATATTGGACTTGTGATAATGGAATTATTGTGAGTTTAAAAAAGACATTAGACAAGACCAACTAATTACAAGGCATAGCATATCTCTGTGTAAGGTGGTAAAGATAAAAGATGTGTGCTGTTACTCTGGATTAACTCAAAAGTTATTTGTGGCCATATAAGTAAAGACTAGAAGGAGTATCCTCTAGTGTGGTGCGGCAGCTGTTCTGTACTAAATTGCTAGCGTAATCTCATGAAATTGCTTGCACTAATTCATTTCAGCGTACCGATGAGTCTGATGGCATAATGCTGAGCTGTGGGGGTTCTCTCCTGCCCTGTACACAGTAAGGCATATCCATTTTCCCCTGTGTTCCTAGTCCAGTGCAGCCACTGAGCTTGGGGTAAATTGTAACAGCCTTGGAAATTTATGACCACAGTGCAAGTGCAGCATTCCTCTCTGACCCATCGAAGAGGCCTATCCACCTAGCAAGGGCTGTCTTTTCTCTTTTATGCACAAGGGACAAAATTAAGTCAATTTGTGTATCAGCATGATGTCTAACCAGAGCAGAATATTTTTCCATATTTTGCAGAAATCTGTGGGTATTTAAAAATAGATATTCCTCCACCAGGTAGAAATTGTTCAGTATTCCTTCACGGGTACTAGTGTACCAGTTTTATACCTCCTGATTAAAGAGTTTATCCCTCTTGATTAAAAAAAAACACACTGGACTGGACTTCAACTGTACAGTAAAAATTATCAGGAATTGTTTTGTTATTCTCAGTATTATTTCTGAAGTGTTGCAGAAAGAGCCGGATGTTAAAGTGTTTTGTTTATTTCATAGGCAAATAATAAGTCATGCACCATAAAAACAGATAGACCATCTTTGATGTTCATTGACAGATCCAAAGCAAAGCATTCTTTATGAGAAAACACTGCATTGCTAATAAAGTGATCCCAACAGCCGAGCTTGTGCTGCTTAATTTGTTTCCATGGAGTGATATTATAATTCTGACATACTGAAAAATCGCCTCGCAGAGACTCATATTGCATTTGTTGCTGAGTGCATCTTTGATATAACATTTGTTATTGTAGTGCTTGGGGTGTCTTCAGAGGAGTAATATTCTAAATGAACCTGGCTGTGTTATCCCTTTAATGTAGAATAGAATTTTGCATTAAATTTTCAGCTTATTTCAAATGTGTTTCACCAGTTATTCGTCATGAGTGGTCTGTTCAAGAATAAGGACAGTATATCAATATAAAATCAGAAAAATCCTTAACTCTCTATCTTTGGGGAACCTTTCAGGTCGTTCCAATTTTTTTTCTGTTAGATGAACAGACAGCATGATCTCTTGTATTTATGCCTGCCTGTCAGGTTTTTTTATAGTAGAAACACGAATCACTGTTTGTAATGCAGGATTAGCCTGTCTCACACAATGTTATTAGAATTAGACCTGACTAGAGAGTGACTTAATTTCTTTTTCTTCTGTATTTAACTTTAGTTTTCATCCCACACCAGCTTTTGCACTCCAGGAACACTCTGCCTCTTACGTTAGAGTAAATATTGAAGAACATATGTATTATTTGTCTGGATTTGCACAGACAAAAAATGAGAGCAGTATGTAGTCCCCCCTCTGTGGGCTTCTGTGTTCTGAGCTGCCAGTAAAATGTAAAAAGATTGTACTATGATGTCCTATTAGACCTCAAGACTGGAAGGACAGTTTGTATTGAACACAGGCATTTTTCATAATTATGTTGCCTGCAGGGTTGCCACCTGCCCTAATGATTAAGGTGAAATGCAAAACCATCCTCATTTCACAAGTGGAACTTTGCCATGTTCCCTCACAGAGAGCAATAAGATATGCATACGTGTACTGTTGTTGTGAAGGAGGAAGAAAAATATTAGAATTAGGTAACAATTAAGATTTCAACTCCATTACGAGAGTGCAGGTCACTTTTAGACAATTGCTTCATTCTTTAGTGTTCTGGAAATGGCTTTCTGTCATAACATCCCTGTGAAAAAGAGAAAATCGTAGCCATTCATCCAGATATGTCTGTACTATTCTGAGAGACATAATATATTCCATGGCTTTTTAAAATTCTCTTTTGGTTGGATGGGTTTATTGTCCATGAACATTTATTTTTAGAGTAGCCTGGGCTTGCCTCGTAGTCTGAGTCATTTATGTAGCAATTTAAATATTTGTCTAAGCTCTCAGTGAAAGGCTCATCTTGAAGTCTTATGAATGCTGCACAGATTAAAGGAATAGCATTTTTTATATACTGTTTATATAGAATGACGTCATATCCCGGGAAAAAAAGAAATGCAAAAGTAGAAAGAAAAGCATTGCTGTTTCTGGGTCACTGAATATTGTTTGCCATTCTCCTTTCTCCAATAGTAATTTTGTGCATGCTTATGCACATGTGAGTAAGAGAGCGAGACCTACATGTGTACATCTTGGGTTTTCTGTCAGATTTTTTTTGAGCTTGGCATATTGATTTTCCTGCAGTGTGGACAGAAAATAACCTTTTAAAATTGCATTTTAATATCCTTGAACACTAGTTTTATAATTAAAAAGATAGAAAGCTGTGTTTGTTCTCTGGCACCTGGCCACATCTTGTGTGATGGTACAATGGCTTATTCTACATTTCATAGTCTTTGTAATAAGCTCACTTGGTAAAATAAGAGTGAGATGGAAATTTATTGCGACATGAATTGCTGAAACCGTTTCTTCTGTCTGTCATTCTCAAAATTATAGGAGGACAGTTTCCTTAATTCAACTTTTAAGGGGAAAAAGAAGAAATATTTACTCTCCAAATCTGATTCTTAGCACTTGGGCTTTACAATATACTTCTGTTATCAAGCCATCAGCTGGCTGTTTGAACCTTGGTTTAAGTTCAGCTTAGAAAGCTTTTAGAGTTTTCTACATTGCATTGGTTTAATTCTGGCCTTCAGAAATGACAATCTTTTAAAGACTTGCCCTTCAGTAACTGGCAAACGAAATTCTTCTATAATTATTTTTGCCTTGTGTTGACTTTTATTCAGGGATAGTTGGATTTGCCCTGAGAAGACAATCTCCTCTCTTATAAAGTCTCCACCACATGCTGAAAGCTCCTGACCTCTCACTTGCCTTCTCAAAGGTACTGATCATCATCAAAGGCCAGTGCCAGCATGAAGGTGGGAGTTTGAGAGAACAAGGTTTGCTTTAGAGATTTCAACTACTTTTTGAATAAAAGATGAGAAAACCTTTCATGAATTGAGGTGATTGAGCTAAAAACCTAGTATTCTGAGAGTGAAGAGCTCCTTTCAGCCCAGATGCCTGCAATGAGATTTTCACTACCAAGCTTTATATGGTGGAAGGTATTGAGTCTTCGAAAAGAAGTTTAGAGCAGCTCTGTTGTATCTCAACTTAAAAAAAAAAATCACCTGGTTATGTCAGGAGCCTTAGACTTGCTGATTTTCTGACTCTTTGATGTTATGAAGAAAGTGTAGGAGTAACTTCTGTTAATTAAGAAGCATTTAAAAAAAGAAATTATGTTGTTTCTGTAAAATTTACTTCAATTTGACAAAAGTCAGTACTTGCATGGAAAGAAGGGAGTCTCCTTTTTATTTCTGCTTCTGGAGCTGCTGTATTTGAGCAGTAAAGGTCATAGTTCAATTTCTTATTACAGATAGACAGCACGGATTTTGTTTTGTTGTATGAGTTTAGTATTCACTGACTTCACTGAGAATTGCATAGATGAATTTATGCCTGTAACTTAAACTAGAATATCAAGCAAACAGATGGTACAGACTATTAGTCAAATATGTTTGTACTATTGCATGGTCTCCCTGAAGTCTTAGTCTCTTGGACAAGACTGAATTTTTTTGAGAAAATTTCCCCCCTCTAACTGACTCTTTCGACAGTTCGTCATATGACGGTGCGTCATATACAGAAAACTGCAAAAAATAACAGGCAGTGGCATGCTGGCATTGTGCAGCTCAGTACAATTCAGGGTTTGCTGATGTGAGTAAATAATACTTGTTCAAGTCTGGTTTAAATGCTGTTTTAAATACACAAAAAGCAAGCAAGGAAGCAGATTCTAAACTGAAATGGCAGATCAATATTCTGGCTGATGTTTTCTGTAGTAAAGATTAAAAGAAAGACCCTAGTAGGAAATGGCTAACGTGGTTCGTTACTTCTAGTCATTTGGCTTTAAAGCATCATTAAAAGAAACAGTAAGTAGCAGCACAGGGAAGGACAGAGTTTTGCACAATGTGAGAAAGCCAGGCCAGCAGAATTTTCTCTAATCTGAGATGCTCTATTTACTGCCAGTAGTCAAGCTTTATGTGATCCTTTCCCAACTCTATTGCGGTCCCTTTGCAGATTTTTTGCACAAGTACTTCACGAGAGCAAAAATACCTTTTGTGTCTTTGGATGATTTTGAAATTAAGTGCATACAAACAAAAATGTAACCCATTCAGTTAGGCAACTAACATCTCTGGTAACTGGTCAGAACAGGACAAGTATTGTGTCCTGACAATCCAGCTTTCATGAAACTATCTTGAATATTAGCTTTAGCAGCCTTTTTGATAGCAAAAAAATGTATCTGCCTTTTTACTCACTTCAGCTGTCACAAGTCAATCAAGAAAAAAGAAAATTAACATAATACTGTTTGACAGGGGTATTAATCAGGAGAAAAGGGTTTTTAAATTCTGAATCTTTTTTTAAAAAGCAAATAGATTTCTTATTGCATATTAAGCTTTGCGAAAAGGGGGACTTAAATATATCTTTTATTGGCACACAGTCTTTTTAACAAAGTATTACATTTTGTGTACGTAGCCAATTTTTTTGCCAGCATGAACATGTGTAAGCACTATTGACTTAATTCTAGCTATGCAAGTTTGCTTGAGCTGAAGAACTGCCCTGCCATTTGTAGTTTTAGAGACACTTCTAAAGACTTACAGGAAAGACCTTCACCATGTTGACCTCTGGGTACGCAAACCACATGCAAGTATTGCTTGTTGTGCTCTCTGGTTTAGCACTGCCCAACTGCAGAGCTGAGCTTTGCAATCTAAATACACGCCTGCTGACTTTGAAAGGGCAGAATTCAATACTTCTTGCTTTTGAAAATAGCTCCTTTTATATTTTTTCCCAAAGGAATCTATATAATTTAAACACTCTAACATATCTCTTTTGAGGCATATATTTGTTTTACCTTGCTATCTACTTATCTAGATTACTGTACTGAAAAATATCATCTGGAAACTGATGTCATCAAAATGCTCATTCCATGCTCATGAATTTCAGAATTTCAAGAACCCCATGTAATTTTTTACTTCACTTTTTTATTTTTTACACCAATTGTAAGGCAGCCAGTACAAGATATTTGGGTACTAAAGTGTTGTCTCCCAATTCGTAAATATACTGCTGACTGCAGTCAACAGTAAATTTACAAAAAATAAATCATCAGATGTTTTAGTGTGTCCAACAGGCTGAATGCTGCTTGTAGCATTTTGAAATAGATCTATAGCTAAGGCATATTATACTTGCTGAGAAAAGTTCTGATACCTTTAGGTAAGGCAAGGGAATAACCACTGTGCATCTGTTGAACAAAAATTTATTTGGTTTTCTTTCTTGGGGAAAAATGTTCCATAACTGACCCTACCCCAATCACAATAGGTTGTCAAAATAGGTATTGGAAGCAGAAGTATGAGTTAATGGGTCAGAGAATTTCAGTTTGCAAATGTGGCTCGAATGCATGATCAACATTGAGAATTCAGGAGGTAAATAAATAACGCCTTTTGTTAATAATAAATCAATAGGTAAACCTAGTGATTACAGGCTGGTTTCATGAGAGGGTTTTGAGTCTGATGTGTGATTTTTTGATTGATGGTGCTTAGCAATAATTGGTCTTCCAGATAAAGTTGTGTGCCCACGTGAACCCCCTGCATTTTAAGACCTGCAGCTGTAGGGCTTGGGACTTGAGATGACAAATTGTTCACAGAACAGTTTTATCACCTTTCTTTCTTTAAAAATTAAATCTTTCTTATACAAAGTATGATATCTGTAAGTACAGCATAGGTCTACAAATTAATGAAGCTTTAAGTTTGGTTACATTAGAAAATTATCTAGTAACAATAGAGGAAAATACCTCAATAATTTACTATTTACAAAAGTATTGTTCATGAAGGTTGTAAAAAAAATTGTGAAAATGGTTATAATAAAACCCTTCTGTGGGATCTGTGAGAAAACATTTCTACATCTTTCACAATGCACAAGCATAAGCAGTATTCCAAAGATAGTCTTATGTGCTTATATATTGTAAATTATATACTTGATATTCTTCATAATATCTTCTTCCCTTTTCAGTAAAATATTTATGCATTCTAGACATTCTCCTTAGTTTTGTCTTTGTTCGTGTTCATATAACACCAAAAATGAGAAAAGGTCACCTGAAACATCAAAACATTTAATTAACACAAGTACGGTGAAGTCACTTCATACTTTGAAGTCATTGTCAGTTCCCATAAGAGTGACCGCACTGTCACCAGCACAGGATTGCTTTTCACCGGAAGAGACACAGCCAGCAGAAAGGTGTATTTTTTACACCAATATTCCCATTAGTTGAACAGGTTGGAAGAGACTGGGAAAATGACATAACAAACAAATGCACACTAATTACAGGATTTCAAACCTGTTAGGTTTGGTGCGAAAGTCTAGCCTGACTCCGTCTTCTTGCTACCCCGTTACCATTCCCATTGTTACCACGCACGGTGCAGGGCTGTGCTCGTCCTGTCACCCCTGCTCGCTCAACAGAGTTGTCTGGGCTGGGTAGTGCCGTGCTGAGTACTTGTACCTTGTATATGGAGTCCCAGCTGCTGTGTCCCGCTGTAGCTAAAGATTGGCTGTACTCTGGATGGATACCTGCTATAACAAGCACCTCTGAGCTTCAGGCTTCCCTTGCCACCTTCCCTTGCTGTGCACGTGCGGCAGGCCAGCGTGCACTTCCCTATGTATATATATAATTGTTGCTATATTGCAAGTACTGCCATTAGAGTGCTGCATTTCCAAACTTTTAGAATTATTTTTATGAATATGGAACATTTTTCATATCTGTACTCCAGTCAAATACGATTCTACGTGGAGCAGTCAGAACAAAAAAGACACCTGTCCATTAATTTTCTAAGCATGAAGTGGTTATTCTCATGTATTTGAAACATTTTTCAGTTGCAAGCTCGGTTTAGCAATTAGCACTGTGGAAAGATACGCTTTGAAGGGCACTGATAGGTATTCTTACATGGTTATGTTCAGAGCTCACAGAAGGGTATGTACTTTTCAGAATTAACAAGTGTTGATGCAGACATAAATTTTAAGTGAGAGAAATGGAAGTTACACTGTGTTCATAATGTAAATTCTCAGTTTGCACGGAACTAAATTTGATGGGAAAATTTACATGCTCAAAGTTAAGCATGTGCAGAAATGATTGGGATTGCAGCTGTTAGGTGAAATTAAGCTCATCTAACCTTAAAATTCTGGAAGTTACTTGTGTAAATCTTACCTAGTTGCCTTAGACTCCTCAATTAATGGAGATTAGTAGATACCATTTTTTGGCCTGTCTCAGACGATCAGAATTACCCTGTGAAGGTGTGTGTTTCCTTCTATTGACTAAAAAGGAAGCACATAATTAATATATTAGACTCATGTAGCCAATATTTAGATGCTTAAATTCAGGGAATTGAATCTCACCCAACTGTACCATTTGGGGAAAGATGAAATTTAAAATGCAAAGCAGGAAATAATGCTACAAACATATGGTAGAAGATAAGATGTAGCACACAATCCTACAGTAGAGATATATATGCTTGTAACTACAGTCAGTGAAGACGTTGTATGATTTTCTATGATTCTCTGAGGCTACAGTTCAGCCAGTGCCCATCCCACACCCCAGCCAGGAACAGCCAGGGACACCAGGACAGCCCCAGCCCCGGGCATCAGGCACCTCCCTGGGGATGGCGACGGGCCAAGGCCAGGCCGGGACATGGGCCTGCGGGTGGCCCTGGCTCGGTGGGGCCCATGTCCGGCAGGGCTGTGGGGAGCTGGAGACCAGCCCAGTTGTGGTGTCACTGGGGCAGGGTCTCATGGCCCCAGGGGCTGATGTGAGGTCCTGGGCTGTGGGAGAGCGCTGGGGGGCCGGGCAGGGACAGCGAGGGCTGGTGGTGGCATCAGGGCCCTGGCACTTGCAGTGATTCTCAGTCAGCTGTTTTTGTAACAGCAGTCATTTTTTGCTTTCATTTTACCAATTTATGCAATATTAAAGGGTTGATTTAATTTTTCCTTTGCCTTCTCACTAGAGAACATAAGTCATGCAAAGTGATAATTTTAAGCAAAAACAAAACCAGAAGCTAATTCTGTCTGAGAAAAAATATGTGAAGGCTTGGGTAATCAAATTGGGAGTAGTTAGAATCATAGTTTAATTAGAAGCGTAGCTGAAAATGTGTGTTCAGACCCGTTGAAATCAGGGGATTTATGACGTTACGAGACATTAAACTGTCCTTCCTAAATTTTGCTTCTTTATTCTTCTCTTGGAGATACATATACTTATATGAACAGATTAAAAATATCTTTATATCTTTATGAAGAGAAGACCACAATGTAAATTGTAAATTTACAGTTGCAAATTTCTGTAACTTTGAATGTACCTTTCATTCATAAGTGCAGCATTTGGAGTTAAATAATAAAGCAATATGAGAATCAAGCAACAACAAAATTATTCAAACAAGTAATCTGGGGTATGATGGAACATTAGAAGCAAATAATATGCTTAAATTTAATTTAAGTAATAAATGCTTAAATAGAAGCAAAGAAATTACTTGTGGTGAGTTTATAAAGCTGCTGGTGCTATGAACTGGGTATCATCCCTTCATAGCTTAGTTTCCTGCTTAGGCTCAGGCTCGTTCCTAAGACATCACATTGGTACTGCGGGTCTTATCGCTTTGAGGTCGATGGAGCTATGTCAGAGGAAAAAGTGATCTAAAAATACTAAAGATTTGCATCAATTTTATATTTCTTACACCTTGCTCTGCCTTCACAGTTAGCAAAAACCTGTAACAGTCATTGTAGCCGAGAACATATGAAACACATAGGTTTGAATGTGAGGTGAAAGAGGGAACTAATAAACAATTTAGCTGCCATTTTATCAGTCTGCAAATGTCCTCAATCCTGAGGTTTGGCTTCTGATTAAAGGCAATTGTCTAAGCTTTTGCATAATTTCCTTTTAACACTTTTATGTGTAATAGTTATTGATTGATTTATTTAATATTCCTATGGTTCAGTTTATGTCTGTGGAAATTCCATGTATGCCTGTATTTTTTCAAGTAATAATTGGGAAGAGGGAAATGGAAAATTTCAGTAATTGTTGCGACCAGTAATTATAAGGGTTTCTGTACTACAGAGGGCATAAAAACTAATCCTCAAAGCATTCTACACAAAATAGCAGAAATCTGTAAAGTACAGATTATTTATTTCATGTGGCATACGCTAGTTGCACATCAGAGACTCAGAAAATAAATTTTTCTTTTAACCTTTGGTGTGCACAGTTTGCCAGTGAACCCACTGGGTGCTGTGCTTAACTTGTAATAATTTTCAAGTTGCCGTGTCTGTTTGCATATACATGAATATGTTGATGGATATATGGATGGTTTTGTGGGTGAGGTGACAAATCGTTCTTAATGCTGTTCAGCAGAATAGGTATTTTTTAATCTCTTTTCTTTTTATTTATGGAATGGTTATTTGTCTATAGCCTTTGTCTCTAGTCACAGTGCAGGAATTTAACATCATCCAAGACTTTTTCAAAACTCCCAGATATTTGGTAAAAATGGGTCACAGCATTGGACCGTGTTTTACAAAGGTCCACTTACAGAACAGAAGAAATTAAAGTAGAAATAGGAAATATCAGAAATACATCCAGCCATATCCAAACTGAAAGGAAGATGTTTCTATCTTACTTCTTTTTTTGTTTTCCATGTTTCTTCTTTATTTCCATTTTTTTCTCAAATTATTGTTTGACAACAATAATTTCCATTATTTACTTAAGGTATTGCTTCTGCAATGTGAAGATCTGAAAGGACTTCTTACAGACAGCAGACTGTTGATGCGTGTCAGTATAATTCAATATTGCGCGCATTTGACATTTGTGAACTCGTTGCTGGAAAGCATCATGTCAATGGTGACGTGGTTTTTAAGCTCGCTCTCCTCCTCCTTTGCTGGCAACTTCAGGATATCTTGTATAATCAGCTTTCAAGATACGGTGAAAGTCTGGACTATGAAAAGATTATAAACTAGATTGGGCAAGTCTCTGAAAAGTAGACTGTACAAAATATTGTATTGGGAAGAGGATGCAGTAGTGGACTATATATATGTCTATATATATCTTCATACTTTTACACATTTTTTTGCAAACAAAGATCCTTGGTTCCAAAGCGTTTATAGTCTCTAACATGGAAGAAAGAGAGGATGCATGTACGCAGTTTATATAGGGGAGATTATATAAATTATGCATGAGGCAAGAATGGGGTGGATTTCTGGGAGAAGTAGGCATTCAGGAAATATGATTTCAAGGAGAATGGAAAGAGAAAAAGTTCTTTCTAGGCCAGAAGAAGGAAACTTTCCCATCTTAAAGGATTTAGTGAATAATAAATTGGAAAGGATATGATTGGTTGAAGAAGAAGCTGTAAAGACTGCAAAAAGCAGAGACAAGCAGAAAGCAGTTTAGTCGGTGTTACAAAGCTAACATGTCAAAGATTAACATGCAGTATTACATGAAATCATAATTATCCTCTACACTTAGAAATTCCTATAGCAGTGTACAATCAATGCAGATATTTTCAGGGAAAATTACATGCAGAAAAAAAATTAATAATTACATAAGGGCTTGAGGGTAAGAGAGAGTAACCATGTTTTATGCAGCGAGTTCTGATCTGAAACACAGAGAAGTCAGCAGCTCTGGACTACAAGTAAGACCTCAGGTCAAGAAGTTAGTGAGACATTCAGAGCAGTTGATACATTCAGGGTTTGGATGAGCTGGAGGATAGAGATGTAAATCCCAGTGAAAATGGACAGAAAAATGCTGCATAGCAGTAATTCTGTGGTGGAAGTAGTAAGGACAACTTTAAGTACATTAAGAACAAGAAACAGAATAAACAGTGAGAGCCTAAGCATGGGGGAAATGAGGAAAGAAAATTAAAGGTGATACAGGGGTTGTCCTAGAAGTTGAGGAGAATAAAAACCCATTAAAAAAGAATCACTCAGAGCTAAAACTCATTCAAATATGTGAATATCTTTGTGTGTGAGAGAAGGGAAGAGGAGGGTTGAAAGAAGCCTGTAAGAATATTATAGGTTTTACTAAATGGGAAGAAATAGTAATCATTAATAAGAGACAAGCCATTAGTCGATAATTCTTACCATATGCTTAAACCTTGGCCACCTTAAACCTTAGCTACCTTTAAAAGGGTTTGCTGATGAAGTTGTGTTGATGGTGCATTCTCCACCTGTACCTCTCTGAATGGAGATAAAGCATTTACCAGCAAGAAGCTGATCTGAATATCATTTAAATCAGTTCTCTAAGTAGAAAAAATTGTACCAGTAGAAGACTTGTGCTAGTATAATTGTGTCTATAGTAGGGTTTTTGCCTTTTTAGTTATGTCGCTTGCAAGTATAAAGGCTTTTCCCTTTGTATCCCTAAGACAGCTGTGCCAACAGAAGTTGTGAGTGTAGGCTCGTTGCCTTTCAGTGAAGCCACAGTGCTGATGGAGATTTCCTGACAACTGTCTCCAAATTCATTTGCATCCTTTTAATGGCAGTCGTTAAGAGTGAGAGGTAACTATTTGTAGTTGCATCAGCAGAAAAGCAGGTTGATAAAAATCGTAGTTCCTCCCATGTTCTGGGGAGAACTGTGCTCTTAATTCCTTTTAAGGAATTTTCTCTGTTCACAAGCAGATGCTTCAATTTATGATAATAAAGCCCAGATTGCTTTCACAGTCTACACTTTTATCCCTTGCCAGAAATGTGTCTAATAGTGTACAAAAGTGAGTAGCAGCCTTGGATTTCGTCACCAGGAAAGTAATCACAGTCTGAACAGGTCAGACTGGCATGGCATCTAGCAAGACATATTCTTTTTTACTGACTGGTACAGATGTGAAAGTCTGTAGTGATTGAACGTTAATTTGATTGCAAAGTTCGGGCAAATCACTCCCCTGCCTGCGTAGTTGGTTTGTGCATTACACCTGTGGGTGACAACTACATATTTGTGAAATGGGTTCTATTTGTGACAGCCAAAATTAAAGTGTTCTGTGGGGCCTATGAAATCCTTCAGGGAATTGGGGAAAGCCTGTATTACACTTAGAAATGAGTCCAAACCTGGTGTGTGAATCAGAATTCAGCTTTGGGCAGCTCCAAGGTTTTGATGTGAGATCCTCTTTTAACAGGCTTTTTGGCTTACACTAAGGGGCTGGTGGTATCTGGCAGACAATGCTGCCCTTTTCATCTTGGTTTTGCTTGTAGTCCTTTGGGGAAAGGGCTAAAATATTCAGGATATAACCTTTCTAAGCGTTCTTGGTAGCATGCTCGGAAATGTGGAAGGATTATTTGATAGATGGTTTTCAGCATTCTGGTGCCCTCGGAACCATGGCTAATCTTTCTAATCTTCTTTATCTAAGGCAATCTGTATATTCTATCCTCTCTGCATCTATGTATCTTATGCTGAAACTGCACTGACAGGAAGCTCTAAAATGCCTATTTTTGTTTCTTTCCAACAGCTGGCTGTCCAGACTCCTTGATTAAAGAGCTTCATCACTTCAGGATTCTGGGAGAAGAACAGGTGAGTTAGCATCTCAAAGGCAGCGTCTTAATGTCATGAAAGATAGACGCTAATGAGACAGTTTCTTCTCTCTCCAGGGAGGCAGAGTGTATCTCATGACCCCCAGTGACCTGAAATGTGGGGAAAAAAACACACAGGAGATATATGTGAGATATTTCTTTTTTCATTCTATCCATCAGCCTTGACAGGTTATTAATTGGTACATCTGCTATCTGCCACCGCTTTTCGGCTTTTGACTACGGCAGTAAACAGGCTCTCTAAAACAGCATAGACAAACAATCTGACTAAGGGATTGATACTTACAGCTACTCGTTATATTATCTATCTCCTTTTGTGGCCTTTTTTCTCTTTTAAAAGTGTGTCTGTTATTCATAATTATAGCTGTGCTTTGCACTCA
>VYZW01026840.1:2051-24277 GCA_013401315.1 Balaeniceps rex
TATTAGTTCTAGCTATGAAGAGCACTTAAAGTAGTATCCATGTCAACACTTACTACTGGTTTTTTTCTTAAAATATTCTAGAATTATATATGTACTTCTCTTCTGCCTTCCTCTGCAGGCATCCTTATGGACCTGTCTGATTTCCAAACATGCTATAAAATAGACCCTGTGAAAGAATGTTCTTAACCTTAATAATCTTGTGTTCTAGAAAAGGAAAATATTATACATCATTTGAACCATCCATTTGATATAAGTAACAACAACCTGAAGGCGGCATTAATTTATACTCAAAAGATAATGAAAGCTGTAGACAAATAATTAACATTTATTTAGTCAGTACAAACGTAAATAGTGATATATTAACCCCTATAACACTGGCATCCTTTGGAAACAATTTGAAAGATCCATTTTCCATATCAAAACATGAAGCAGCATATGAATTTCTCATTGTGAAGACCATTTCCTTTTAATAGCAGATAAAGCATATTATTGTAAATGATTTTTATAATGAGAAACCTATGAACGTTTCTGAGAACTCAAATGCTTTTAGATAAGCAGCATGATTCCAAGCGGGACCACTAAAAAGGGAAAGAATGTTTTACAAAATTATTTCTTCTCTCATTTTCCACAGGAGAATTTGTTTCAGAGGATGTTGGTCTTCTTNGATCTCTGTGGAAAATGATTTTTATAATGAGAAACCTATGAACGTTTCTGAGAACTCAAATGCTTTTAGATAAGCAGCATGATTCCAAGCGGGACCACTAAAAAGGGAAAGAATGTTTTACAAAATTATTTCTTCTCTCATTTTCCACAGGAGAATTTGTTTCAGAGGATGTTGGTCTTCTTTTTTTTTTTGTTTTTTTTAAATTTCCAAGAGAAATTGAAATTCAAAACACTGAACCAGAGGACTCTTACCAAAACACTATTGGGCTTAAATATATGTAACATAAACACTGATTTATAGTTTTGGTGAAACAATCATAAGACATTGCAAACTTTTAAAGCTTCTATAGATCATTAAAAAAATACCCCATATGCCTCTCTTATGGGAAATTTTAAAGTCTAATATATCTTTACAAATAAAAGCTTTCTTTAGAAGTATTTTACATGGCCAACTGGAAATAAAGTTTATAGCTGTGCACAATAATGTGTTAAATGTGAAATGCCACACTTCCTTAATGTCTTTGTGCTGTAAAAACCTGAACTGTTATAATGGCTAAGTAAGCTGACATACATGCTATGAAGTGTTTATTGTGTTGAAACGAGACATTATTTTGGCAGTAGATTTCCCCTTGATATCTATTTCCAAACCCAAGCATGTGTTTGTCTTAACTAAGCTGTGAATAGAAATTATGAGCTGAAAACTGGTCTGATATTCATAAGAAAGTTCTGAAAACTGTTGGCTATTACACTGAAGCTGTACATAGGCTTTATATTTTTATACTAGAATTTCAGTGAAAATACTAGTAATTTTTGTTTTGTTAATCTTTCCTTAATCTTTTGTCTTGCCTGTGTCATTTGGCACTTTATGTTAATTTTTGTCTATGTTCTGAGAAAACTTAATTTCGCCAAGAGCTCCTATGTCACATTTACAGCATGGCAGTTAGTACTTATAGCTGCCACTCTACGTACTTTTGAAAGTGTGAAATTTAACTACTTTGATTTTGATCAACCAAAAAAGCATCTTCTTAACTTTAAGTGTGTGGATACTATCATGAAACGTCCTTAGGCCTGAAGTGAAGCCGGTGTTTTAAATGCTATTCTGGGTCAAGATTAGAGAGATCACCTTGTGGGATTAAATTGGTGCTCTCTCAACATTTTAATTAAAAAGAAACAGCAAAAACACCCAACCCATCTCAAACCCTAGAATCTTCTTTTCAATTATGCTGTGAACTCCAGTCTCGAGTAGAGTTAGATACCAAATTCAGCTAATTGGGCTAAGCAAGGCTTTTCACATGGTTATACTGCTTTGAACAGAATTTAACCTGAGAGAGATTCCTGGGATTCAATGGGGAGTATTTAATCAGAACCACAAAAGACAAAAAAGCCCTTTTGTAGAATAGTCAAGGGATAGTTAAGTACTGAAGTTTATAATTCAGATACTTAATATTTAAGTTTAAGTCCTTGTTCTGATATTTTATCATTACCTTACCATTAGGTTCTTCAGCCATCTCTGTCATCTCTGTTGGATTCAGTGAATAATTTTAATATAAAGTAGAAACGTATCTGGGAGAGACTAAACTAATAATCTAGAAATTCCAGTTGGGCACTCAAGCAGGCATGAGAGGTTGCATTTCAAAGCCTGGCTTTCTGTGCGACAGAGCAGTTATGTAAGTTAATGGGCCTTTTATACCTTAGATGAGCATTCTAAATACTGGACCATCAGGTTTTAGAGTATGAGGAAATGTATAAATGCTTTCTTTTTTTTTTTTTCCTCTCCACAAAGTTGAAAAACCTTGTCCGAGTGTATGTTGACATCTCAGTTATTTAGAGGAGATGCAAGCTATTTCTTATCTAGCCTTAAAACATAAATAAAAAATGCTGGGGGGAAAGAAAAACCCTGAAATGCCAAAAGGCTCAAACCACTGTTGAGAGTACAGTTTTCTGGAAAGCTTCAGTTCTGCAGTTGGGTCATTCTGAGGGATGTGATTCTACTATTTGTCTTGCTCCCTTCTTTCAGAGCTATAAATTCTTTGTCACTGCTGTTGACATTTGCTGCTGGCTTTCACATCTTTGACCAGTTTCTCTTCTTTTGGGATTATCTGTTCCAGAAGAGCATCTCCTGTCCTTGGATGATAGAGCACATACGTCAAGAAACCATCTTCAGGACACTCCATATACTTCCTGCATGTATGTGCCCAATCCTAATGTCCTTCCAGCAGATACTAGGATGATTGAAGCCCTGGTTGAACATCCTGGCTCTGTGTGACTCATGAATAACATGATCCATTTCAAAAAGCTTTCATAGGAATCATTTATGTTTTTCCCACAATTGCTATTACATATCTGTTAGGCTATCAAAGCACATTTTTCTATTCTTTCTGTTTAATAGATATATAGTCTAGTATCTGTGCTCTAAATTATCTTTGACTAATATCCTGCATAAAGGAACTAATGATAGCTGTTTAATTATTCATTCAGTTCAGTATATTATGAATCATTCTAAGATCTTAGCAAGACTTGCAAGGTTTCAAGTGAATGAATGCTAACTGATTATAACTGTCAGACCGTTGAGTTTAAACAACAAACATTATAAAAGATAAATAGTCATTATTTGATATTTTAGCTGTTTTGAGTCTGAGCGACCTACACTTTTTTCGGTATAGGTTTCCTTCTACAAATTTAAAAAAAAAATTGTGGATCAAATGACAAAGAAAACTAAAGTTATCTTTGGTTTATGTCAGGTTATTTGATTGTTTAGGTTGAGTTTGCTATGACATTCTGTTGTATACCTTTTAAGATCAGAAGAAACTATACACATGTCTACTTTGATAATCCATAGGAGATGGTCCCCATTAAAGTAATTTTGCATTGTATCTGTAACTTCCAAAAAGCATTGTTTCATTTTGGCAATAATTTAAAAAGACGCAGACACTATCAAAATATTTCAGCGATGAGATGGTTTTGCCTCTGTTTCTGGTCTGAAAATGAGCTAATTTCAAATTTTGGTGTGGGCCTCATATTTAGTCTGTCTGTCTTTAAAATACATATCTTTCTGAAGACTCATCCTTGGTTAGGTACTACTATTAGCTCTTTTCTTAACCTTCACTTGGATGAACTAAACTGATTGAATCGTTTAGCTCTCTGACTGCAGTGTCATCTAGATTGCAAATCACTTTTGCACCTCTTCTGTGAAGGAATCAATACTCTACATCTCTACTTCATACATTTTATTCACTGTTTTCATGGGAAATTTTTTAAAGTCCTGGGAATTGTGTTATCATCAACTATAGAAACAACAAACAGTACAAGTAAAGTATGTTCCATAGTGTAAGAGGTTAGTTATACTCACATGAATTTCAACTATTTAGGGCTCAATGATTTCAATAATTCTTCTGCTGTAGGTAAAAAAGATAATCTAATTTATGTACAGGATTAAAAACTAGATAAAAATAAACAAAATGAGGCTGGAAAGTACTGTATTCAGTAACAAACCCAGCTTATTTGCAGAAAAGTTTCACCATATGTATTCAACATACCCCAGTATTCTCTGGAAAGAGTTAGATGATGTATGAGAAATGTCTATTGTGAATGAAGACTCAGCTCCCACCTTAAAGCTTGTTGTTGTTTGTGATATATTATCCCACTAACTCATAAGCAGTAATTACATTTACTAACTTATGGCATCATGGGGAATCTCTTATGAGGTCTTATACTGAAATTACTATCTGTGCTCATATGTGGGTTTGATTTCAGGTTAACCATTTGTCAGACATGTATACCTGTTTGCCTGACTTCTACTGCTTTCTACTTTGAGTGATGAGGAAGCATGAGCAAATTAAGCGACTTCTTAAGTCACACACTTAAGTAGGCAAAAGATAAGCTTTCTGTTTTTACATGTACAGGTACTTATACATACATACATACATATATATGTGCGTGTGTGTTACCCAGTAAATTTGATCAATTTTCTGACTGAAGTGGTAATTTATAAAGTGTTGTTTGGCTTATTAGAAGTGAGTTGTAGCCATAGCTGGGAATTTTCTCCTTTGGTACTTTTGAAATTTGGCTCTTAGCCGTACCATTTCTTAAATAAACATACTTAAGTTGACTCCAAGTTACTCCGGTTATACCTGCAGTGCAACAGTCAGTGGCTGGGTTATACCATACTATTACTTTATGCTAAAGAATCTCTGAGAGATTACAGGAGGTCTGTTTTAGATTGGTACCATTGTAGTTTGGAATTCTTTTGAGATTTTAATTTTTATTATGGTTTATTTTTTTATGAAAAGATTACATAAGCTGTATGACAACTCTGTGAAATAATCATTATATCTATGACTTATGAAGAGTACTGAACTACTTTGGATGACAGATGTAAAGTCAAAATATTCTTAATATTTTTCAGGGTCATGATAATTTTATTTTACTTATTGTGTTACCTAACTTGAAATCTCTATTTTCTGTTCTTCCAGTCAATCTTTATATCATATTCACATTCATAATTACAGCCACCGTACAGGGATAGTATAAGGGTTGATGAACCATCACATAATCTGAAGGGTGGGGAAAAAAATCAATGATCTGTTTCACCATTTCTGATCAGAGAAAAATTAAACTACACATTAAATTTATGCCCGTTCTTCAGTAGATGAAAGGAAGTATCAGTCACACAGAGCAATATGCATTATTTTACTCAACTATAGCAAACTCAGTAAAGCATGGCATACTGAAAATCATATTTTCATATATTAATGACCTTTTTGTGAAAAAGTATCATAACTGTAACTTTAGATACTTCAGTATTGAAATATTTCTCTTGTTCATAGAAAAAAATCACAGAATCATAGAAAAAAAATCAAGTCTTTTCCTTTTGATCTTTCTAAATCTGCCATTAAAAAGACTTTATAATAATGTTGTGATTTAACCTAGCACGCAGCTAAACACCACACAGTCGTTCGCTCGCTCTCCTCCTCCCCAGTGGGATGGGGGAGAGAATCATAAAAAAAAGTAAGATTTGTGGGTTGAGATAAAGGCAGTTTAATAGAACAGAATAGGACAGAAAAGGAAGGGAAAATAATAATAATAATAATAATAATAATAATAATAATAATAATAATACACAAAATAAGTGATGCACAATGCAACCGCTCACCACCCGCAGACTGACGCCCAGCCAGTCCCTGAGCAGCGCTCGCTGCCACCTAGCCAACTCCCCCCCGTTTATATGCTGAGCATGATGTTGTATGGTATGGAATATCCCTCTGGCGAGTTTCCCAAACGAGGACAGCTGCGAATTCAGTATTGTGTACATGTAAAACAGCCTTCCAATAAATACAAATATTCTTAATAAAAGTAGAATCTGACTGATTCAGTGTTTCATGAGCAACAGAAAACTTCTAAAGCAATTAGACACCTCCAAAAGTAGTAACGCTCAAAAAATTTTTTTGCACAAATTCCTTTATTTCTCCAGCATATAAAGCTTAGCCTTTGGCGTTCTGTCATGTGGTGCAATGCAGCCAAGTTTATGTGAGTTATCTGCTATGATAAAATACATCGTTGTTATTGCTTTTATAATAGAACTGCAGATTCTTACAGTCAGTATTAACAGATCAGTATTACAGTATTAACAATTTACTGACATGCATTAATAACTTAGTGCAATCTGGACAGTGGATTTACTGTGTAATCACAGTCATGTAAAACCAAAGCTAACTAAAAAATAAATTGCATGCTGTATAACAACACAAGAACTATCAACCCTTAGAGGAAGTATATCCAAAGTGCTGGTGTAACAAGAGTTTTGTCTTGGTGGATACTATAAGCTATGACTCTTGGAAGTCTTTTTTTACAAAGCTAACAAGATTGCTACATCTACTTCTGTAGTATTTGGGGCTAAAACTGTTGCCGGTCCTGTACTGCTATGCAAGGGCAAAAATAATTTCTTACTACCATTTATGCTACATGTGGAAGGAAAGAAGGCTCCTTGGGTTCATTCTATCTCTTCTAGGCTAGTAGGAGGAAGATGAACTGAGGCCAGACTGGACTAGAGTCTTCCAGTGAGTAATATGTGGCTCACTGCAGGCAATAAATTAGAACAAAATACACTTTGCATTCTCCTTTTTGAAGCAGATGTGACTGAGGTGTGAGGCTCTTTGCCTAAAATACAGTAAAAAGAGCGCAACCCTGTGAATTCATGAAAGCTAGTTATCTACTCATAGTGACTACAACATAAAATGCTCATATTTCCTTTGTTAGGCAGAAGTAAAACTATTTTCTCTATAATTGGTTCAAATTGCTTTACAGAGATTTCTGTCTGCATGCTGGTTGTTATCTATAAAAAATGGTGACAGGTTGGTTTTCTGCCATCTTTTATATTGAAAGACTTTCAAGGAAATTTAGATTCAGTGCAATTTCCTGAAGACAGAGAAGTGTGTGAGTTGACTGATCTATCTAAGGTATACAAGTTTACCCATGAGTTTAATCCTGGAAAAGATGCTGTTTTGGCAGTGTGTTGTATAGGAGATTCCTTCCAGGTCTAGGCTATAAAATGCATCCTGGTGCTCTTGCAGAAAGCAGCTATATAGCAATTCACAAATTTATCAATCTGCATCTTATAAATTCCCTCCCAATCCTCACCCCGTAATTCCATGGGGAGAATATTTTGGAATCTCTCACTTTGGGTTTCTGAGCTAAATGTGCATATTGAGAGTTTGTATGCATTGTGCCTGTGCCACCCCTACCTCTCTTTGTCCCATCATTTATGTATTCAGAAGAGATGGACAAGGTTTCCAGAAAGAAGAAATGGCTTTTACTAGACCAGTTGAGGTATTGGAATAAAAAATAGGAAAATTCTGTGTATGCATTCATTCTTCAGGTTTTCAGAGGATTATATTCACTGTGTAAACAGGTACCTGACAGTTCTTTATCCTTAGTCATCCATATCCAAGACATGGCTGAAATATATTGTGGCATTCTTCTGGCTGTGTGCTTTTTCCCTTCCTCTAAAAACCAGAGAAGAAAGAGAGACAGAGTGGTATGTGCCAATGTATGATTTGCAGATTGAGTCAGGATGCAGCCAAGAGGTGGTGGTAGTTGTATTTGTTAAGCGCAGTTGGCAGCTAAGTACCACACAGCTGCTCGCTCACTCTCTCCCCTGTCTCCTACCGGGACAGGGGAGAGAATAAGAGAAGGAAAAGCAAGACATCTCATGAATCAAGATAAAGGTAGTTTAATAAGCAAAGTAAAGAGGAGAAGAAAGACAGCCCCTCCCCCAACCCCACAACACAAGCAATGCAAAGGCAATGACTTGCCACCTCCCACAAGCAGACCAAAATCCAGCCAGCCTCTGAGCAATCACCACCTTCCAAAAACAACCCTTCCCTCTGTTTTTATTGCTGAACATGACATTATATTGTATGCAATATCCATTTGGTCAGTTTGGTCAGCTGTCCAGCTTGTATCCACTCCCATCCTCCTTCCCACCCCCAGCCTACTCACCTGGGGGGCAGAGTTGGAAAAAGAGAAAGCCTTGACTCTGTGCAAGCACTGGTCACAATAGCCAGAACACTGGTGTGTTATCAACACCATTTTAGTCACAAATCCGAAAGAAAGCACAATATGGGCTGTTATGAAGAAAGTTAAGTCTGTCCCAACCAGACCCAGTAGAGAGGTATAGTGGCCATAATAGCTGGTAATGGTCTTGGGCCCTTTAATATTTCTTCCTGTCTCCATTGCAAAATTCATATCCCAGGTGGACCTTCATTTTGCTCTTCCGTGCTCTTGTCTCAGAAAAGGCTCTATACTTAGATTATCTAAATGGCTCTTTACTCTACTGCTCTATCTCGGATTCTTTTATTCCAACCACGAGTGCCTGAGCAATTTAGATGAGGTGTCACTAGTGTCTTTTTAAAATAGTGCTATCACAAATCTTTCTGTACTGTAAAAGTATTGATTCAAACATCTTAGGCATCAAGTTGCCTTTTTTCACAGGTCCATTTCAGCGGCAACTGTCTGTCACTTAGTGTCCTTTCCCTCAGTATTTCTGACTAGAATCATAGAATTTTTTAAGTTGGAAAAGACCTTTAAGATCATCGAGTCCAGCCATTAACCTAGCACTATGAAGTCCACCACTAAACCATGTCCCTAAGCACCACATCTACATGTCTTTTAAATACTTCCAGGGACTGGGACTCAACCACTTCCCTGGATAGCCTGTTCCAATGCTTGACAACACTTTCATGAAGAAATTTTTCCTAATATCCAATCTAAACCTCCCCTGCCACAGCTTGAGGCCATTTCCTCTCATCCAATCACTTGTTACGTGGGAAAAGAGACCGACACATACCTCACTGCAACCTCCTTTCAGGTACCTGTAGAGATCTGTGGTGTAAATCCATTGACTTCAACACTTATTCTGCAGGGCAGTATTTGGAGGAAAATGAAGATGGCTATTTCTAACTATTCTAACTGGTTGTGCAGTAAATTAGAAAGTGAAGTACATACATTTTAGATCTTGGTAAATTCTTTCATTAACAGGTACAATTTCATTTTTGTTATTTCCTGTGCACACATCCACACACCCACTTGTCGGGAGAAAAAAAAAAGAAACCAACAAAACCCCAACAGATCTGGGAATGCTCTAATCTTTTTTTGTTCTCTCAGAATACAGAGAAAGCTTTATAGAGAATCACAGTTGACTATGTTCCTCCTTCATTTATTCTCATAAACCAAATGTACTGTACAAAGGAAATTAGCTTGGATTTAGTCTGAAATGACAGAGAATAAAATTTAACTAAAGCTGATACTTACAAATGAAATGGAATTTTGATCCATTTCATATTAGATAAATATAGTCAATGTTCATCAAACAAATGACTTCTAATCACTTAAATAAGGTGTTCTAACAACTCTAGAATGTTGAAATAGAATTTTTTTAATTATTTGAATAGCTCTCCTTGACCTGAATAATTGCTAAATTATTCACCATATATTGTATTTCAATTATTTAATAAAATCTGATAATCAGGAAACCATTGGAAACTGTTCTTATTTTTTTCCTTAATCAGAGAGGAAATGAGAGCTTTAAACGTGAGTTTTTACTTTTTATGTATGGGGGGGCAGGTACTGTTTAGACTTTTACCATGATTAGACTTCCATCTTTTCTTCCTTTTAGCATTGGATAAGTTCTGAAACAGAGTAGAAAAAATTAGCAGCACAGAAAAACAATAGTTTTGTTACTCTCTCTTGAAAATATGGGGAGGCTAGTATGAAGAGTGCAGCAAAAAACAAAAATCCAAAAGTTGATTTAAAGCATTTGGAACTGGAGAGGAAAAAAAGTGACACCCTGAATTCCGTAACAGGTTTCTTTCTTTTCATTTGTACACCAACTTTCTTGGGTCTAATCAGTTTCTTGGCATAAATACTGTTTCTGGTTTTGTGTCATAACTATAGCGGAAGCAAAATCTGAGGGAAAAATTAGTGATGCCTTAACTGGCTTGGTTTTTTATGTCTATTCTTACTTAACTCTTGTGCAGTGGACAGACATGATAGGATTAAAACCCTTCCAGATTTTTAGCAAGGAGTTAGGGACAGAAATATTAGAATGTAATATCTTTTCTTACCTGTATTACAGTAGAGCATTTAAACAATTATTGCTCACCTTTTGCAGTACTTTGTCCTTCTGCATTATAGTAAGAACCAATTCCTACCTTAGATGCAGTATAAAGAGATAAGACTGGATAATACATGGGAAAAGTGAAATCCCAGAGATCTGAAAAGTAGGAAGACAACTTCACAGAAATTAAGAATTTGATCTAAAAATTGGGCATAATTCATTCTCTATAGAGGTCAGATGACCACACGATCAATCTGTCAATGTGCTTAAGGTTATACAGAGAATTTGTTCCAGTACCAAGCACTGGGAGTTGATCTTCTGTCCCCATCCAACAGCTTCAAGAAAAAAAATTCATCCTGGAGCCTAAATGAAGGAGATTATTAGGAGTCAATATATTCATAAGATCAGTAATACTTGTGGGAGACAGAACATTTTGGTCCTCCTCTCCTTTTTCTACCAGCTACAGCTGGCCAATCTCTGCTGCTTTTCAAAGCAATAGTGAGCATTCCTTTCTTATTTTTCTTTCCATTATCTCCACATTTTCCTATCTTTTAAAAAGCAAGTTTCCACATTAAATTAAGATGATGTAGTTATGCCAGAAATTTCATTTAAGAGCTCTGATATACTGTGTAGGATTGAGATGAATGTAATTATTTTTCTTCAAAACATTCGTTATTTGCTGTTGACCCCACTGCAGCCCCAGTCTTTTTCACTGTCAGTTGTACTGTGGCGATGTATTTTGAAGAGACAAAACCAAATCTATATGAGGTATTTTAGCATTCAGCTTTTCTCAGGAGGCCCTTGTAAGACCTTTGTATGAGACTTGGTAGTCTGTTCTTGTGTCTTAGAGTTTAAAAGAGGTTTATAGATGTTAATGCAAACTGAGCTTTATTCAAAGAGGTAATGGCACATTGGCATTTGCCTGTTCTTACATATGCAAATTATCCATGCAAAGCAAAGTCTTCGATGGTTCATAACAATGTATTGTTTCCCTGAAGAAAAAAATATGAACCAAAACACCTTGCTGTCCATTCAGTAATTTTTTAAGTATGCATTTCCCACTTATCCCAATCAATTTCTTAAAAAGTAAAAAAAAAGGTGTTAAAGCAAACCTTTTTTTTTAAATGGAAACATTTTTATTTTGATGAAGGGAAATCAGAAGATAAGGATATATGAATAATTGTATTGCTCTTAAAAAGCAATGTTGAGTCTAATATCCTCCACTATACTGTGTTCTTTGTAAAACCTTGTAAAGAGGTGCTAGAAGGGAAATAAAAAGTGGGAAAGGTCTAATGCCTCCTTTGATGTGGGTAGTTAAAAATAAGAAGCTGTTTCAGTGGTTTTAAAAGGTCATATTTTACAACTGTTACTAAAACATAGGCGTTTATGCTAAAGTGATTCTTATGGAGACCCCCAGAGTGATAATTTTGGACACAACAAAAAAGACATTTAAGTTCCTCTAAGACCTTTAATCCTTTAATTTGATTTGTAACTATTAAACTTTCAAAGTCTCTTTAAGACTCACTGTTGCAGGATCATATTATTGATTTCTCTTTACTTTCTGTTCAGTGGGCAAATCATTGTAACTTGATGAAGTGTTAAGCTTTCCATGATTCCTAGACTTGAAAGTAACTATTTAGCAATTTATTAGCAATTCATTGCCTCTCCTTAGGGAAACCAGTGTGATGACACTGGAGTGGCAAATTTTAGTCATTTACTTTTTGAAGATTTTAAGGTTAGGATTTTAAGATTTAGATTAACCTTGCTCAGAGGACAGTAGTTTTCAAAGCTATAATCGGTGTGGTCCTGAGCTGTACTGCAGTTTTGCTTCAAGTGCATTTTTCTTCTGATTTTAATTACAAAGACAGGTTAAGTTCATTGCCCTAGTCATTGCTCTAGCGTACTACTTAAATTATTGTTAACAGTTTGGTAATGCAGTCATGCGAAGACTACAGTCTGACAGGAAAAAAAAAATCCTTAAACTCATCATGACGATGTGGTTAGAAAAAGTTCATGGAGTAGTGGAGAGAATAACTGAAAGCAGCTAAGGTACAAAAGCAAAATTCCATGCTTCATTGTCTAGGACTCTGAACTACTTGATTAACTAGTAGGTTTTGTTCTGCATTTTGTGTTTTATGTCTTTAATAGGTGGGTATAGATTAGCATGGCATTGGTATCTTCCATGACTTACAGATTTTCCTTATAAATGGCACCATTTTTTTCAATACTATTGCATACACAGCAACAGTTCACTGCTGACAAGTAACAGAAGTCTCTGATAGACTCGCCAAAGCCAGTATAGTCAAGGGGGAGTAGATTTAAATGCTTCCCAATATCCTTGGTGACTATTCATCGCTTGTTGAAACATACATATATCAAAATACTGGCCTATTGATAGTATATTAATGAATTGGCAACCAGTTGGACTACCTGATACTCACTTGCAGCTTCTCTTGGAAACTCGAGGAATTTTCTTGCTTCAAGCGGGAGGAATTTGCTGAGGCTAGTTTGGGGTTTAACACATTCTGGTATTTCCCCATGCATCAACTCAATTAAAATTTGTATGAATTGAAGAATGAAAGCCAAATTTGTATAATGATGAACTCTGCTAATAGGGCAATAACATGGAAAATTAAGGTACTTTCTCATCAAACTTTGTGATCCTTACAATTTTTAAGGGAATTGCTCCACTCAGCATTTGAAGAAGGTTCATTAATGCTGACATTTCCTCTGAAGATTTTTTAAATCACTTTGTAAATATTAATACTTTTTAGAATTAATATGGAGACAGCAGTTTTAAATGTATAAAAGACATCCACATTAGGTTGCAGACTTATCAGAAGCTCTAAAAATGGGGCAGCACGGTGTGTTCCCATGGGAGCAGTGTAGAGCCTTAGCTGTCAATTGAAATGCCCACACAAATCATGACTTGACCCTTACAAATCAGATTCACACCTTCCTTTTCATAACCATAATTGCTATTTTGTAGTTAACTTCATGCTTAACCTCTGCTATTTCCTGTCACTTCTTTTGCTGGGAAGGTGGAATGCAAATTTTGAAATATGAATCAGCATAATGGAAAGTTGCTCAAAGTATTGCATTTATACTCTGCAATTGCATTCTGAAAAGAGAATTTTACTGGCCTTGGGGAATGCAAGTGAAAAATCGTTTCCACAGAAATAGAACTTGTATTTTCTAGGAAACTTTAGATAAACTTTATGAGCCTTTGAGAAGTTATTAGATGGACACAGCTTTCTCATTTTTTGAGCTTTATCATCTAGCTGAAGCACTTTGAAGTAGTCCCACAGATTTGTGTGGTAGGGAAAAGTCAATTACAGTCTTGAATTTTTAGCAGTTAGAAACTGATACGTTGTCAGATAAATTTGGAGACCTCCAAATTAGTAACTCTTTATTGCAGAGCCAGAAAGGCTCAGCAAAACATGTGTCTAAATTCCATTAGGAGCTCACATTGCTTTTTACGTAATTATGTCCAACTTATGAAGATTATAAAATAGATATTAATTAAACACAGCTCAAATATACATTGTCGTGGGAAAACTACTCAGTTTTCCAAAAGTAGCTGAATATACTTTTAATATCTTGGTAAGTGTATGCTGGAGAACTCATAAACTGATATGGGCAGAGTCCTAGGACATACTTGCATGGTACCCTGACGCTCAACCTAGCTTCAGACAAGCTGTTATGTCTGCACAAAAGAGTGCAGTGCAGTTCTGCACAGATCTGCTATTCTGGGTTCCAGACTTCCAGCAGATCAAAGGTCTAATAGTGCCCCCTTACTTCATTGGACCTGTCATAAAGCTGAAAATTGTATGGCATTTCTGCTTTGAGTCCCAGAGCAAGCTTAACTGCAAGCTAGGTTGATTTTCTTTCTGAAATGGGGTACACTATGGTGAGGTGGACACTGCCCTCTTCTGCACTATCATGTGATCAGCAGCAAGCCCTTTCTTTAGTGCAGGATACTTCAGCTTCCTTAGTGTTCCTATAAATTGATGCAATACAGTTAATGTACCTTTACTGATTAGAAGGGTTTTGGATCTCCTGCTTTTCATAAGAGGTTAGTTTTGTTGGCGTATTCTTACTGTTGTTACTACTAAGAGAGAACAAATAACCTTGTGGTCGATCATTATTGAAAATGTTTCTTCTGAAAGTTAATCATGAACCACATTTCTAGCCAGAGAGAATTACTACAGCTTTATTCAGAGGAACTGAATCCCTATAAGTTAAAACAGAATATAGAAATAGATGCTTAGGAAAGCACCAAATTACAGAATTATAGACTCATAGAATCATTTAGGTTGGAAAAGACCTTTAAGATCACCAAGGCACAATGTTTTTCTCTTACAAAACCCATTCCTAAACAGTTTTTCTCAAAAAAATCATTCCCATAATGAGTCTGCAAGGCCCGTGTGTCCCTTTTCTTAACTGCACATGTAAACCATACACTTCTCTTTCACCAGTCAGCCACAAAGCCACCTATTCTAGTTGACAGGGATGATTAAAGTAAGCCTTTAAGGGATCAAGTTCTCTTTCCCATGCTGCCCTCAAAAAACACAAGTCTCATTGCCCTCAGTGGTTTTCTTCATGAGAAATGACAGAAGAAAATTCTAATGAGAAAAGTGAAGAATTGAAGGTTTGGACATTTGTCAGCTTTTCATTTTACCCTTTTGTCCTGGTTTCAGCTGGGAGAGAGTTAATTTTCTTCCTAGTAGCTAGCATAGTGCTGTGTTTTGGATTTAGTGTAAGAAGAATGCTGATAACACACTGATGTTTTGGTTGTTGCTAAGTAGAGCTTACACCAGTCAAGGACTTTCTTTTTCAGCTTCCCATGCTCTGCCAGGTGCACAGGGAACTGGGAGGGGGAACAGCCAGGATAGTTGATCCAAACTGACCAAGGGGCTATTCCATACCATATGACGTCAAGCTCAGTATATAAACTGCGGGGAGTTGGCCGGGGGGAGCGATCGCTGCTCGGGGACTGGCTGGGTGTCGGTCGGCGGGTGGTGAGAGGTTGCATCACTTGTTTTCTTTTCCCTGGGTTTTGTTTGCCTCTCTCGTTCTCCTTTTCATTACAATTATTATTATTATCATTATTATTATTATTACTATTATTATTATTTTATTTCAATTATTAAACTGTTCTTATCTCAACCCGTGGGTTTTCTTACTCTTGCCCTTCCGATTCTCTCCCCCATCCCACCGGGGAGGGGGAGGGTGAGCGAGCGGCTGCGTGGTGCTTGGTTGCCGACTGGGGCTAAACCACGACACCTTTTCTAAGACAAGAAAAAGAAGTAGTTGTGGAATATGCTGAAGAATTATCAAGAGAATCTTTTATCAGGTGCTGTGAAACTATGGAAGAAAAAAAGATCATGTATGTGGTATGAACAGAACCAGGGTAATGATCTAAGAAAGCAGTAGTTTTAGTAGAGTTTAGTGCAGAGGAGCGAATTAAAAATTCTCTATTTGAGAGTTTTAGCTATATGAAGACCCTAAAGCCAACATAAAATATTTACAAAGGAATATTTTAGCTTTACAGCCACATTAAATAATTAACAGTGATGTACCCAATTTGCTATTCAGTTTTTGGTGGAGGGGAGTGTGTGTGTTTACATGTATGTGCATGTGTCTGTATAAGAGGAATGTTTTCCTTTTCATGCTGAATTTCTGGCTAGGAAAATTCTACTACCTGCTTTTGCAGAGGCAATTCTGTACTGTGCCCTGTGTCTCTCATGGGGGGAGGCTTTGTGGTACCAGAGAGGGACACACATCTACCACATCCAAGATACTTCTTCCTTTCACTCTTGGTGCCTAAATTCTGAGACAAGAGGAAATAAATTATTTTTGTAACTGTACAGTAAAATCTTATACTGAGAAACAAGATGTTATGTCTGTCTTAATTTGCTATGTCTAATTGTTACAAATACTGATGTTAAAATAAAAAAGGGGTGGGGCATGGTAGTTTTTGGAAAGTCCAAATAAAGAATTTCTCCTGGAACCTTTTCTGAACTTTGACCAGACTTTAAAAGGTGTTTTTGCAACAGAATGTCAATTCAACTTTGAATTTGTAAATATATTGAAATTATACTACTCTGAATAATATAAAAAAACCTGCTGTATTGACAATACTGTACTTCTTGCATCAAGAGACTCCTTATGTCATCAGTTAAAGGGTGGAGACAAGTTTGGTTTTATAGCCAGCTTGTTCTCATTTGCTTTTGAAGTCTCATGTTGCTAATTAGCAGCGCACAGAGTGCTTCCATATACGACTGAGAAAAACAAGGACCTTCTCATCCACAAAAGAGTATCTGTATTTTATATTCCTTCTCCACTGCAACTATTTACACTTTATTTCATGTTATTGATCATGAAAGATTAAGTACTTCTAAAAAAAAAATTCTAAATTGTACCTTCCGTTATGATTCATTATCTTCCCAAGGAAATCAACACCTACAATAACTTCTTCTCGGTAATTTCACAGAGTGAGAGAGAAAATGGTGGCTTCTTCAAAGTTAGGGAAATACGCTATTTAAGTTTGAGAAATTAAGGCTCATTCAGGTTTAAATGCAGGCTGAATAATATGAGGTAGCTCTTCATAGGTGGAAAAGTACAATAAAGTTTAAAACAAACAAAACCCAATCTTATGGTATATTACAGTGCCAGATTCTGCTGTGGAATAAGAAGGTGTAAATGCAGAACAACCCCAGCTATTTAAACAGATGAATTTCAGATTTGCTCTGTCAGTGCTGTCAGCTGGATCTGACTCTGGGTTCCTTCATTATTATGTGTCCTTGGTGACAAGATTTTCTACAACGGTCTGATAAAAGCCTTTGGCTCAGCATGCATTGTGCATGTTTAAGGAACTTATAATTACATTTCTAAAAATGGAGTCTTTGCAATTCAGTGCTATGATGTTTGTTTCTTCAGTGAATTTCACCTGGCAGCTTTCTGGCAAAAATGAAAAATAAAATATGACAATTGAGGTGTAACTGAAGAGAACTGGATTCTGTAGTGGATTAACATTTATAGTATATATAAATGTAAATTATTCTTAAAATGGTCAACATTTTCATAATCCTCATGCTTAAATAGTGGAATGAGAATTAACTAGTTCAAATCCTTTCCACTCATGGTTTATGAACATTTCCAAGTAGGATCCAACAGAAATGTCTCCTGACACATCCTAGAATCCCCTTAGAGAGTCACATCTCTTGGTTGCGATCTACAACTCATCCATCGTAACCTCAAAAATTTTGCTCTTTTAAAAAATTTTCTTATTATATTAAAAATGCTAGCAACCTGTGTAGCAACTATAAACAACCTAGTAAAATCTATAAAAGCTGTCTTCTCTTCACACTTTAACCCACAGGACTATATTCGTACAAAAATCACAGTTAGAATCAGAGGCCTCAGAAAAAAAAAGAAAAAAAAAAACAGAAAGAAATCAGACACACAGCATCCTTCTTACCAGTCATCTTTGTAGACTAAGGGAGGGGAGAGAGAAATCACAAACCCAGAAAAAAGTGAAAGCATATGGATGAGAGGACAAGTGTGAGTTTAGTGCTGCAGTTAAAAGCATTCAAGGAGTCTTGCTGTATTAGCTATGAGAAACTAGTGTGAAAAATAACTGGATGGAACATCTGGAGAGCTCAGTTGTTCATGTAAGGCTCTGCAACATCAGCACTTTCTTTCAAAGTAGCTCATCAAAGGTTATAGACATTACACCAGTTTAAACCTGTATTTGATACCCCTACACTGCACAAGACAAGCACATTCTCTTGCCTTGAAAAAGACTACCTAATGAAAAAGAATGTCACTGGCCACAATTGCTCTGGAACACATCCCTTTAATAGTAAATTACTGAAAAATTTGTTTGCATCATTTCTTCCTTCTGTGCCTTACAAAGAATGAGTAAGTTTGTAATGGCTTTTCTTAATACTGGAAGCATTGCCTCTTGATCTTGTTTTTGTGTGCTTCAGAAGGCAGAAAAGAATCATAAGCCTTAGGTTGCATGTCAGCATATTATCCTCTTCCTGCCTCTTTTCCTTTTTTCTTTCTTACTTATGGAAAGTTGGCAAAGCTGTGCATTATTGTATCCATTTACTCTTGTGTTTTCAGTCAGCAAGAATTTAAATTTAAACAAAAGGAAGCACAGAATAAATGGAAAATCACATATAATACTTTGATGAGAAAGCACTTAGTGCCTTTATACCATGCCATAGCAATTACCTGACAGAACAGCAGCCATAGCATTCAGAATGACTAGCTTAGACATTTGAAATTGTTACACTTGTTTAAAGGTAACAATTATACAGCTGCCTGCACTACAGAATGCAACCTGTGCGTCAGCCTCTTTTGATTTCATTGTTCTATTCTTCCACAGAATCTCTAGCAATAATAAAAAGAAACAATAATAAATCATAGTAAGTAAAAAAATATTCTGTTTAATGGAAGAAACAAAGGGTTGGAAGAGAAAAAATACATTCTTATGGAGAATTATATAAAGAGGGAATTTACTACTCAGGGCTGGCTTTCACAAGCTGCACGCTCTCAGGAGAAACTTCTCTTCAGGAAGTTTGTATGTGGAGAATTTCAGTGATGGACAGAGTTTGTCCTGACCTACAAAAGAAATTTAAAATTGACATGACCGCAAATAAAGCTGCAACGTCGTGTAGCCCCCTCCCCATTTTTGTGGCTGTTGGTAGTGGAACAAAGTTAAATAAAGATTGTTAGGTATGCTGAGTCTGGAAAGGCGGCAAGAAAACAAGATGTACATAGCAGGGTATCAGAAATAGGTCAAAATGGCAGATGTCACTGGATCATGTCGCCCAGAATGGTTGTGGAGTCTCCATCTGTGGAGATATTAAAAACCTGACTGGACACAGACCTGGACAGCCTGCTGTAGCTGACCCTGCTTGAGCAGCAGGATTTGACTAGATTACTTCAAGAAGTCCCTTCCACTCTAAACAGTTCTGTGATTTTGTGTAAATCAATACAGAATACAAATATGTATTAATTAATTTTATAAGTTTGTTATATAAAGTACTGAATTGATTTGTACTGTAAGAACTGTAAGCAGCCCTTTGAAAAAATAAATAGAAAAAAAAAATCACTGCCAGGAATAATTGAGAGAAAGATATTAAATCATTTGACACAACTGCCTGCAGCAAAAGTATTCCAAAAAGATGTTTTTTCCATCTCTGTCTAACAGTGTGCTACTAGGTTTTTGTTATTAGAAATTTGTAACCATATAATCTTTCATTGTCATTTGCATAGTCTACTTCAGTCTATTCTGTGGAGCAAGACCTTTCTACAGTGTTACTAAGCAATCTTTGGCCACAGTTACACATGATCAGGCTATGATATTTCCCATCATCAGTTCTGCTTATATATTTTTCCTGCAGAGACTTATGCTCTGGTGTTACCAGTTTTGGTAACATTGACCTTTTTTTCTTCTGATAGTTGCATACTTGGATGCTCATTGTATAGTTGGGCATTTGCTACTGTCTATAGAAATGAAGGCATTTCACTAAAAAAAATCTGTAGTTTTCCTCCGGAAGTCTTGCTTCTGTGGCATGCTTGAACACACTATCCATATTATTTAGTAAGAGACTATGTTAACAATTCTACCCTTTGAATGGCACACTTTTATTTTTTTTCTTTTACAGTACTGATTTTCCTGCTAGGACAAATAAAGGGAAATGGATTCTAGAAAAGATTAAGCTATTGCTCACTGCATTCTGACTCCACTACCACAGAAAATAAGCTGAATCACAAGTACAGTGTACACTGCAGAACAAGAACATGCATGTTTTATACTTTAGTTTTATTGTATTATGGAAATATTAAGTTTTTTTCATGCTATTATAAATATATTTTTATTAAGATAAATCTTACAAAGACAGTCTCTCATTGCATGAGCAGAACACTGCTAAGAGAAACTTCCTTTATACAGTTTGTATTTACTTCTGAGCAAATACAGACAATGCATTTCTGGCAAAGAGTAAATTCCAGGTGCAGTTATATAAAGTTAATTTAAGGAAACTTCATTCTAGAACAACAAATTTTGGATGCCTGGCAGGATTATGTTTATGTGATGACTGACAAGAGAAAGATGGGAATTGAACTCCTGGCAAGAAGCAAATGCAGGTTGCAAACATTTAATAGTGCATTTTTAATGATCAGAGTGAGGAGGATGTGTAGAAGTGAATTCCTGCCTACACAAATGCTGTATGATGCCAGGCAAAACAATTGTCCTCTTGGCAGGACTAAACTAGAACATTTATTAAGTGGGATAGTATAATCAAAATTGTATTTTGCATGAGAAAACAAAGATAAAGATTGATAACTGTCATTTTTAAGTATAAGAGGGTTTATTTTTTTAATATAAACTAACATTACTTGAAAAAAGAAGGGAGAAACTGTGTAGTCTTAATTATGATTTTAAACTAGTCTACAGGTGTAATGTAATTTCGAAGCTGCATGCTTATTGTAAATAGCATCATATTTTTATTGTGACAGGATAATTTGGCTTTACATCGCTAAGAGGAAAAGGACTTGAGTTGTTTTCACCCCATTAGTAGTCCCCATTTCTTTTATTTTTATTTATGTTGTTGAGAGCTGTTTTCATGTGGAGTGAAACTACTGTTGTCACGAAACAACACTGTACTTTTAATAACAGTCATTTAGACAGATTCTTCTTGCTGTGCACAAATGGCTCAGCAGTGTCATTTCAGGACAGTGTATACTAAGGGCTGTGTGGAATCACATCATCCCTTATGGAGCAGAAAAGACTTTATGGCTGCAAGCATCTACTACACTGCAGGGATTAGTTTAGCANNNACTGCAGGGATTAGTTTAGCATCTCACCAGTGTCATTAGTCAATTCACAGAGAGGAGGTAGAACCCAGGCTCAGTATTCTGCTGGTACATAATTCTGGAATTACTTGGCAAACTGAGAAAGGATTATTTGTGCAATGGTGTCATTTATTGAAAATAAGTCTGGGAGAGATTCTTTGCAGGCCAATTTGGAGGATAAGCATGATTTAGTCTAAAGAAGGGGTTTTTGATGACCTGAAGAAAGAAGCAATGATTCTGAGCAGAGAATTTGGCCAGGTGATCAGGTCAATATTGAATTGTGCTCTAAGATCCTAGCTGGCCATGCATTTCACCCACATCATGTTTGGAAGGGCTAAGCTGAGGATGATGCCTATCCATTTAAATCAGAGATTCAAATCCTGACGCAATGGGAGAGGCTGAAACTAGATTTCTCAACTATCAGTATAGAAGTGAAAGCTAACGTAAAGAGAAAAAGTGAAATGTCTTTAAAAAATTTGCATGGGGAATGAGTATATCCTTAGGTTAAAGGGAGTGGTTTGATTGTTTTTCAAAGATGCATTGAATTAATAACAAAAGTATTCACCTAAGATTCCTTCTGAAACTCATTACAGCCCTTCTCAAGATCAGAGTGTATCATTGTTTCTCAAAACAGCATGTCTAGAAATGCATGGAAATTTTTAATGTTTTTGATCTGGGGACTTGTTTGGACTGCTTTCATACAGTGATATGGAGAAAAATGAGCAAATCTTCTAATTCTTCTGAAAAAATGTTGCCTGCAGTTTTCTCCAGATGTATCAAACTGATCATTCTGTCCTCTTTTTGGATCTGTGATATTTTCTAGGGGGTCTGCCTGTGCATGTAAGTCTGTATGGGAGAACTGCATTTGCAGAGCCATTTGTGAGTCATGTCAATCTAAGGAAAACCAGTGGGAGGGACCCACTGAGCTAAAACAATGTATGGAATAGAAATGGACCACCTTGCTTATTTTGGATAAAAATATTGTCTCTTAATGCTAAGTATTCCGTTCAAACATTAGTTTGGATTAGTGGAATTGATAAGGGTGTATGCTCTTCGTTTCCATGAATAGCAGAGGATT